>CAAKHD010008334.1:64410-99013 GCA_901007705.1 Fistularia tabacaria
GGGGGGAGGAAGGGGGGGGGAACACGCAGTTCTCCCTTCCAGTCTGCTGGACAATCGGACCGATTAATTGGTGACTTTGAAGAGGCCACGTGAAGCGAGCTGATTGGACGATACGGCTTCCGATCGCCCGCCCCGAGGCCTGGCGCGGGGGGGGGCAGACTGGCGGCTCCTCTGCGGGCCGACCTTGCCGGGCCGGCGCAGAGGTCAGAGGCCGCATGGATCACAACATCCGCGATAATCCGGGCCGAGTGGCGGCGGCGGCGGCCATGTTTGTAGTCCAGGATTCAGACTACAAAACCACAGCACTTTAAGAGCTTTAAAACAAGTCTAAAAACAAAAACAGAAATCGAGCCAGGAGGCACACACACACACACACACACACACACACACACACACTCGCACACAGGGCAAACACTTTCAGGATGTGAAGCCGATGAGCAGGAGAAGACGAGGGTGCCTGTGTGTGTGTGTGCATGTGTGTATGTGTGTGTGTGTGTGTGTGTGTGTGTGTGTGTGTGTGTGTGTGTGTGTGTGTGTGTGTGTGTGTGTGTGCGTGCGTGTGTGCCCAGACTAGTCTCTTTGATGCATCACCCTGAAAACCCAAGGAACTTTAGTTAAACACACACACATACACAGTCACACATTTTGCCCTCTTAGCACACAATGAATTACTTTGATCTCCAAGGTGCTTATTTGTGACTCCTTCATCTTTGTCCATGGTTACACACAAATTCAACACAAGTACACACACAAACACACAACCCAATACTGTTATATACTCCCTGGACTGATGATTGAGGGTGTCAAAAAGAGTCTTGTGGCAAGTAATGTTTGTTGCAAGCAAATAGAGTACAGGAATCTATTTTTCAAGATAAAGCTCTTTAATTGAACACACGAGTTGTATCAACCATACAAAAAATAAAAAAAATATAGGATCATGGAATCCTTTCATGTAAATCTCATCTCATCAACAAACGGGAAAACCTTGGGGTATGATAAACAAAACAGTCTCGTTTGTGGTGCCTCCACATTCTGCTCTCCCATCATGCAAAAGTACAGCACAGGTTATTGCATCACATGTCCATCTGTACAGGACACCCAAAATAAGCACCTGGGCTTCAAGGTGTTAAAAGAGGCTACAGGAGGCAAGCAAAGTTCCGACTGCTGGAGAAAAGGATACCGGGAAAACTCTCCTGCAAGTCCCGTGTCAACACGTCGCAAGATCGTCATGAAGTGAAACTTTACATATCATACAAGTTTATGTGCATTACATAAGTTTAAAAAAGAAATTCAGTTTGAACTAAATTTAGATAAAATCAGCTGGAAAATGAATGTTTGTATGTATGAATTCAATGAGGGTCCAAAACCCTCATAATAAGCCATTTGAATGTAATCAGAGAACATATGGTTTACGACTGTAACAGCATTGAAGCTGTGGACTACACAAATTATAAAATGCAATGGTGAATCCATATGTCATTCATTCATCCATTATCAATATGCTTATCCTGCACTAAGGGTCACAGGGGTACTGAAGCCTATCACAGCTGTCATTGGGCAAGAGGCAGGGTACACGCTGAGCTGGTTGCCTATCGATCACACGGTCACATATAAAGACATACAACCATTCACTCTCTCATTCACACATCTGGGCAATTTTAGGGTCTGCAATGAACCAACTGTATGTTTTTAGAAAACCGGAGAATCCAGAGGAAATGAACGCAGACAAGGAGAGAACATTCAAACTCTACATAGATTGGCCCCCTGTCGGAATTGAACCTTGAACCCTGTTCATATGAGGTTGAACCGCTGCACTGTGCTGCCTGTATCTGTAAATTCGGACTATTGTTTATTTATTTAGTTATTTGTCAGTCTATCTGTCTATCTATTGATTTATTTAATGCATCTTCTTCCAACACAGCATCCAGAGTTGGTTGAACTTCAATGGTTAGTGAGAATGGTTCATTACACTCATTGTTTACATTAGCAGGTCCTTAACACCACAAATGAAGTAAAGTAGAACTGCAGTACTACAATGATAATTAGATAATGGAAACGCAAATAGGAAAGTTGCATTAAATCAGTGTTAATGGCACCTTCATTCCAATGAGTCTAACCCATTAATAATGATCAATGTGATAAAGAGGCTATAGAAGTTAGCTGACACCGAGGCGGTAAAATGTATATTTATCCATTATTAGATGTAGTTTCAGGCAAAGTTTATTATAAGACAAGTAGCTTTAACTACTTCTGCTTGAAATTAATTTTTTGATTTCCCATACTTAAACACATGACCTGAAGACAGCTCTGTTTATACACATTGAACACTGTGAAATCTACCAGTTGGAATAAAAGTGGTGAGCTGTGATACCGACGAGAAAGCACACATGATAAAGCAATGCAGATTATGCATTACATGCAAACCAATGTGAGACAAAATAAGAAAAAGTTTTGTTTTTTTTCACAGCCAGCCTGCAGGCTTCTGAGCCGTGAAGTAAAAACTTCCCTGGGGTAGCAGATTCGGAGTGATGAAAGCAGAAATGTATCATAAGAAGTGCACGGAGTGAGCCATCACACATATGTCTCATTGATCAATACTTCCTCACACTTCTCTGACTGTTTGAAAAGAAGGAGAGGGAGAGGGATTCAGACATGAGGGCAGAACAATATAAAAGGCCTGCTATGAGATAAGCTTGGAAATGAAGGGAGGCAGAAAATCAACCTGAAACAATCAAATAGCCCTGACTTGGAGCAGTTGTTACACAGGTATACTCATAATGATATGCTCAAGTAGAATAAGAATTGTTCTGCATTGACCTTGGGATGATATTTTTTTTTCCCTTACCATGCAACAAATTATCAGGTGACACTTATTTCCACTGGGTATTGACGGCAGTCTTTGGGGCATTTATGTCTCCACTACAGTGGCCAATTGGTTCAACATAGATGCCCACAATGATCCCCAAACCCCACGGAGAGAATCATGGGGAAATCACCAGACAAAATCGAAGCATTGTAAATGACTTAAAATTTAAATTGCCCTAAGATCTTTATTTCTTTTTAATTTGCCATTTATTTGTGTTGAAACTCTGACATATTCTGAGGCTGAATATTCTATGTTCCTATATCAGCAACAACTTTGAACACTGCTATTAAAATCAAGTCATGAATTTTTTTCTCAAAGGTGAATATATTGTACTATGTTATGAAGAAGTACGTCATTATTCAACTTGAATACACATTTTACAAATATGAGCGGGAATCTTGTTTTTTTCTTCTTTTTTTTTCTACAGATGATAAATGATGATGGACATTAAGAGTAGTGATGCAAATGTTGCTGGTATTATCCTGGGAGCTAATTAACTCTCCGGATAATGATTCAACAGGAGGTGGGTTTTATTTGTCATTCTTTTCATGTTATTCTTAGCCTATGGCAGAGAGCAAAGGCACTGAGGCAGGAATTTAAAACTCAATTCAATTAAATGGTGCTAATGCGATTAAGGGTCACGAACAACAAAATCTTCTGAAAATTGATCTGCGAAAATGACTTTAGTGCATAAATACTTTCATTCATTAGAAGAACAAAGAGTAAGTTTGTCCTGCATGTTGCTTTGTCAGTTTACACATACTGAGGGTTGGCGGATCTGCTCGGTTTCCAAGGAAACTTGTAGATGCAAACGGACTACGTGTCTGTTCAGTGGAAAAACAAGCAAAGTCAGAAATAAAGAGTTATCTCTAGACTGGAGTATCAGCCCCATTTTGTGGGTTGAATTTTAAAAACATCGTCATATACATGCCTGATAAATGATTAGAATAGTGGAAAAATAAAGATCTTGAGAAAACAAACACTTGTGACATACAGATGATTAAAAAAAGAATATTGTTTGGAAGAAAAATAGCAAATGTTTTAGATTTAGCCAGGACTTAAATCATACAAGCAGCAAGAAGTCAAAATGTAGTAACAAAGTTACTAATTTAATGTGGAAAGCTTATGAGGCTTGTGAAAAACATAAAATGTAAGAAATTAGAGGAGGTAATTGAAACATTTAAAGAGAAAAACCTAAAAAAAAAAAAAAAAAAGAACAAAGTGAGAAATTCAACATGAAAAGTAACTGTTTTTCAAGCTTGAAGTCACATACATACATGGAATGTATAAGAGTTTGGAGTTTTATCTATGGAAAATGCTATTGCTTTTTTTAAAAACTTGTTTCTCTTACAAGCAATATTGAATGCAGAATGAATGTAAAACAGCATCATATTTATTAGGTCTCTGGTTACATGTTTTTTTATTGATCTGCAGACAGATCCTGTAATCACTGCGGTGATTGTGGAGGATTGTAACAACCAAGGTCACCAGGAGGAAGTCAATCTGTGTGTGTGTGTGTGCGCGCACTCAGGTTTATGTGTGTGTGTGTACATGTGTGTGAGAGAGGGAGAGAGAGAAACAGGAGACACAGTAAGAGCCGTTTAGGGAGAAGGATATGGAGGGTGAAAGGATCTAATGGGGGCACTGTTGACCTTACACCCATGAACTATTTCCTATACAGTACATCACACATGTACACACACACACACACACTCAAACACATACACATGCATGCACATTTAAGCGGCAGTGCTTGAGAAAACACCAGAGATAACTTTGTTACACATAAAAAAAAAAAAGACATTAAGGCAACATGACACAGTCTTGCACGTACAAGATATCCACACACACACTGAAACGCCTATATATAAGAACACACACAGACACCTGCTGGGAAGGTTTTCCATGACAAAAAGCAACTGTCACTGAGCGTGTGTGCACACATACAAAGACACACACAAATACACACATACACACAAACACAGCATCATCCTTGTCTCAATTTCTTATTCATTGACTCATGACCTTTTGCTCTAAGAATTTACATCACAAGTTTCAAACATGTCCGTGCCTCATGGGAAGGCAATAAATCTTAACTGAAATCATTAAACTTTGATCGATCAACTGCTAAAATCAGGCAGCTAAACAAATGGGAATTACATTCTCAACTGTCACAAAGAAAAATACCCAGGTGTTTGGAGGCAAATCCGTTCCCCTCATCATTCATTTCGTCCAATCACTTGTTTTTTGACAGTGGCGTTTCTGTTGTGATACTTTTATTGGTTACAAGAGTGCTTATTTTTCATTGTGTGAAACCTGTAACACATTTTATTTTTAATCTTAAGCGTTTGTTTGTCAAATGCTCTTTTTATTCCACCAGTGAATAAACACCTAAGAGGCAAACAACTTTTTTTTTAAATACTGTTTAAAACTTCAGCCATAAAGTGCAAGTTGGACAGGAATCCCAATGAATACAGTAAAAAGGTTCTAATGTTTCTGAAAACTACTTGAAATACTTTAAGATAGTAGGATATTTCAGTCCTTGATTTTATATTTGATTCAATCAAAACTACTGTTTCATGTACTCTGGGTCTGAATTGCGTTTTCTCCATGTTTACAACTGCCTGAATGGTCTGCTTCCTGCTATGATAACATTGACTTCAGGGTGCCAGCTCATAGGAACCGTATGATTTGAAGATTTTAAAAAGCAATGCATATTATTCCAGAGTTCAAAATGAAAATGACTATCCTCCCAGGTACCTCCTCCACAGAAATGTTTTGCAAGCTGATGTGCCATCGGCGTGAAAGATAGGTTTTACTCACACAGCGTAAATTCACTCGTGTGGGTTTGTTTTGTCCATCTTTTAAGGCAATTGCGCAAATTTATAGAAACAGCATAATCACTCTAAAAGACATTGTAAAATTTCACAACCTAAGAAATCCACATAATGAGGTAACAGAGCAACTGAAATTAAACTCAATTGCGATATTCTGAAAGTGGTTCGAGATGCATTTTTGAATATTTTAATGAATCTTCTTCACACCCTTTGGGCCGCTCCCTTCAGGGGTCCCCACAGTGAATCATCTGCCTCCCTCTAACCTTTTACTCTGCATACTCTTCTCTCTAACTTCTAGAACTAACTTCATGTCCTCTATCACCCCATCCATAAGTCTTCTCTTTGGTCTTCCTCAAGGCCTCCTGCGAGGAGGTGGAAAATTCAGCATCCTTCGGTCCACATACACACCATCTCTCCTCTGTACTTATCCAGATCTTCTCAGTTTGACTTAATCTCCAAAACATCTAACATCAGCTGTCCCTCTGATGAGCTCAAGCTCTGCCTTCTGTCTCTTCCTCAAAGCCACTGTCTCTAAACCAGACAGCATTACTGGTGTAACCATCATCTTGTACACATTTTGATTCTTCTTGCTGATACTGTTTTATCTCACATTACCCCTTACACTTTTCTTATCCCGTTCAAACCTGCTTTCTTTGCCTATTTTCCACACTCTCCATTGTACTGGACTATTAACCCCAGAATCCTCCACCTTCTGTAATTCTACTCACTGTAGCTTCCTCATTCCTCGTGTCCCTCTCATTCACATACATGTATTCTGTCTTGTTGCAGCAAACCTTCTTTCGTCTCCTTTTCCCCACTTGCTCTAAGATCAGAGTGTCATCTGCAAACATCACTGTCCATGGATATTTCTGTCTAACCTCATCTGTCAGCCTGTCATCCCCACTTGAAAATCAGCACCAGCACATTTCTCCTACATTCCTCAGGAATCCTTTCACTTTGTAAGAGCCTGTTGAACAATGTTGTCAACAACACTACCGCTACCTCTCCAAGACAATTGCATACATCCAAATATACACTATCAGGACTTATGGCCTATCCACGGTTCATCCTCTTTGATGCCTTCCTCACTCCACCTTTACTAATCTTTGGTACTTCAGAAAGTACGCCTCCCATCTTTCCATCACATTCATGCTACCTGTCAATACCAGTCACTCTCAATCCTTAATCACCTAAACCTGCTGCACTCCCTTCCCACCTGTATCCTTCTGCTTCACCCGTCCTGTATAAATCATTCCCTCCCTCCTAACTGTCCAACCGAGCATACAAGTCATCTTACGCCCTTTGTTTTGCATTTGCTACGGTTATCTTTACCTTACGCGGTATCTCCCTGTACTCCTGTCTGTTCACCTCAGTCCCCTCAGTGTCCCATGTCTTCATGACCAGCCGCTTTCTCTGTGTATACTTCTGCACTTCCTCATTCTATCACCAAGTGTCCTCATCTACTTTCCTTCCAGACGACACACCATGTTTTCTCCCACCTGTTTCCCTGATCACAGCTGTAGTAACTACAGTACTTAGCTGTAGTTGTCCAGTCACCTGGAAGCTCTCCCTGACCACCAAGAGCCTTTCTCATCTCCTCTCTGAAAACCATACAACACTCCTGCCTTTCAGCTTCCACCACTTTGTCCTCTGCTCTGCCTTCATCCTCTTGATCTTCCTTGTCATCAGAGTCATCCTACAGACCACCATCCTATGCTGTCTGGCTACACTCTCACTTACCACTACTTTGCAGTCACTGATCTCTTTCAGATTACTTTGTCTATACAAGATGTAGTCTACCTGCGTGCTCCTATCTCCGCTCCTTTAAGTTACTCTATGTTCCTGTCTTTTCTGGATTTTTTTTTCCCTGCAGCCATTTCCATCCTTTTTGTAAAGTCTACCTCTATTTGTCCCTCCGCGTTCCTATCCTGGATACCAAACCTGCCAATTACTTCTTCATCACCTCTATTGCCTGCACCAACATGTCCATTGAAGTCTGCACCAATTACATCTCTCTCATCTCTGGGGATATTCTGCATCACTTCATCTAACTCATTCAAGAACTTCTCCTTCTCCCCTAACTCACATCCTGGGGCATAGCCACTAGCCACTGTGTGTGTGTGTGTGTGTGTGAGTGTGTGTGTGTGTGTGTGTGTGTGTGTGTGTGTGTGTGTGTGTGTGTGTGTCTGTATTTATCTATAAATGTGTGTGTGTGTGTATATATATATATATATATATATATATATTTAACATTATCTAGCTAACCTGCAAAGAAAAATGCAAAGGAAAAGTATCTTATACTCACTGTATCCAATGTTGGTAGCCTAAGTGAAATTAAATCAAATGACAAAATGATTTTGAGTAACTGAGTATCAAACTAGTAAGAGTCGATACATGTTTCCATTTGGTTTCCTTTTGCTTTTATCCACAATACGAAGTGTCAGTTTCATACATGGGTCTGTTGTGAGGTCGCAGAGCATTTAATTTTCAGTAAGTCTAAAACCAGACACTAAAACACTAAACTGCTTCATAAAAAGGCTTTTCGGTTACAAAGTATTAAACACAGCTTTATGGAAGTGACTGGTCTTTGTCTTTGTGAGGTCTTGTTCACACAAAGTACCCAGGAAATGCTGGGAAAACCCTCCAACAGTTATGACAACAAAGGTTAACTGGCACTTTTCAGATGACAACCTCCTAACTGCAATCTGCCTGATTGGAGCCAATTTGCAAATTACTTTCAACACGCACAAACAGGCACACAAACACACACACACACGCTCTCACCAAAACAAACTGCAAACCTCAACCCTTGATAGCAACATTTGTCAAAGCCGCTCCACTTACCAGATTACAATAAATAAAGGTGTATTCCAGATAATAAATAAGAGAGACGTGTTCTGTTTTGGTCCAGCTCCTCTGTTCATTTGTTGGAAAAACAGCACAATTATTGAATGTACCAGATGTGCTCAGGCTTGTGTTGTACAATTTCAGTGTGTGTGTGTGTGTGTTTGTGTGTGTTTGTCTATCTGTGTCTGTGTATGTGTAAATGTGTGCAGGTCAGCGAGGTGGTCCAGTCAGATCTTATTAGAAACTGTCTTTAACCTGCCTTTTGGCAAGGACACTGCCCAGGTGCACACACCCCTACATCGCACTCCCACGCACACAATAACACACCAAGACAGGATTTACTATTTTCATTTGTTTCTACACATACAAATTTACACCAAGCCTATTCTGCTTTTCCAATAATCCCCCCACCCCCTTGCTTTCCACAAACATATTTTTATCCACAGCTCCCCTTTAGTGCCCAGCGCCATGAGACAGACCTCGGCTTCCAGTCAACAGCCTTGCCAAACAGCAACAGGAGATTAGCAGGAAAGCTGGTCATGACATTTAAAATCACAAGAGCCATAAGCGGCTGTTAGCTCGGTTTTGACCTCACCGCCTCCAGTAAAAGGTCCTGGTGTTTGCTTGTGGCGGTCTACGGTAGGTTGTGATTGCTGGCAAGCCACAGGCACAAAGGCATGTAAAATTTACATTCTCGAACTGTATCTATTCATAATAATAATATCAAAATAACCTTGAGATTGACAAGAAAAAATATTTTTTGCATCTGTTAATATGAAAGTCAAAATAATATAGGTGTTAAAATTAAAATAAGGAATCCACCCACCCATTAGGATTAATGTTTTGTGGATCATCATATTAAAAGGGTAACAGAGTATTTGCTCCATCAGAAGCTGACCACCATCCAGAAACACCACTGAGTTGCTGCACGTGAGCAAGACCAAGCATTGAAATTCTAACATGTTCATTCAACCCACAGCACTCTTTAGATATTGTATTAACATTCAGCTTTTACATTTGTTAAAAGATTCTTGTTATGGCTATCGCATTGAGCTAGAACATTCTTAAGTTTTGTTTTTTTTTCCCCAGAAAAAGTTGGGATGCAACCTTTTATTGTATGAAACTATGCTATCCGACATGCAATGGATGGTATAATATTGTGACAGGCTGAACCATTCAACTGTCTTCTAATTATATTTAGATGTTTGATTTGATGTAATCAAAGGACTTTGATGAAACATGAAAAATAAAAATAGATTGACAAACAAGTCACCTAACAAATACTGGAATAAAATGAACTGAGGGGAATCTTCTAATGTCCTTCCACATTTGACGGCATCTTTGGTATGTAACATTTTCAACCTTCAAAATCTGCAGCTACATCATTATTCACGGGTTATTGATAAATTTGTAAATGTTTGTAACCATCATCTGTCCCACTTTTTTATACATGCGGAAAGCCATTATTTATGTAAATGGGAATAAGAACATTACAAAAAGAGCAGCAAATGCTTTGCCTTTGGTTATTTATTTCACAAACATGCATTTGCATAAGGTAAGAATATTTATCAGTATCCACATTAAGGACTTGAAAAAATATCCCCTAAAGGTGTGGTATGAGCATGATTGAAAAAAAAAGATTAATTTTCAAACGTGCCAAGTTGCAGCAGAGCAAGATACTGAGATTGGCCATCATGGGTTGAATGACAGGAAGTTAAATTATGGATCGCATGTGTGAACACCTCATGCGACATAACATATAAAACAATAAAATATAACATAGAACATATACAGCAAAACCTACACTCTTGGGTAATTTAAAATCTCCTGTGGGAGGGAAAAACAGCACACATCGATTTCAAACACAGGCCAGACCGGCTGGGAGGCAACAATACTATTAAAACCACTACTAATAATAAATCACATAAGAAGCGTGATGCTGCAGGTCCGACATGGGCTGGGTTGGAGGACAGAACATAGGACAAATCTTTCAGGAAAATGGGGCTTGAAAAACGATGACTGGACTGTCGCTGAGACAAAAAAAAAAGCAACACTCAAATTCAATGTGCGTGCAATGACAGATATTTCTACTTACTCATGTTACAGGTTTTGGAAAACAACAGTGGCTGCGATGATTATAGATATTAAACAGGTTCTCTATAATTAAATGTGTATTTTGTATCCAGAGGCTCAGGAATTATCAAAAAAAGCATCCTAGCAAGGATGGACTGTTTTTCATTAGTCCTGACAACAGATATTCAAAGTAATTTAAATTCCCTTGTGTGTGACAATTTACTTTTATAATAAAAGCATACAGCAGATATTAAATGGGCAAAATTGTTGTTGAGTATTAAAGCTGCTCAGTTACAATTGATGCGAGAGGTTGTCAGAAATCAAAATTCAAATTCAAATTAAATTCAAATTCAAATTAAAAAAAGGTATTTCTCTCCTAGTGGCAATTATGATCTAGGGCAATCCCGGCTCCCTGAGCAGCAGAAACCATACATTTTTTTTCTGAATCCGATCTGAATCTTAATATCAGGTTAATCCAACACCACCTAAACGGCATCAATATTTAGTAATCACTGGTAATAATAGTAATATATCATATATCATATATTATAATATTATAATACTTGGATGTGTGAGATGGTTGGTTCTGTCAAAAACAGCAAGAAAACTGAAGAACCCCCACAGACACACACCCACACACACCGCTACTTGAACGATGATAAAATAATTGAATTTAGGAATTTTCTTTTCGATTTTGTGATGTATATGTATATGTATATATATGTGCATGTGCATGTGCATGTGCATGTGCATGTGCATGTGCATGTGCATGTGCATGTGCATGTGCATGTGCATGTGCATTTATAGATTGATATGCAGAGAATATTTTTTATTTAAATCTATTAACATAGAACATGTACAAATAAAATGGTGTTATATTTAATAAGAGTAGCATGAATGTCATATATCTGTAAAAACAATCCAAGGACAACAACAAGCAAGCGAAAAATTGCATACAGGTTCTGGTGGTTTCGGGCAATTTAAGCAGCTGAACCATCATCCCTTAATCCAACTCTTCTTCCTCATTAATATGACGCAAATGTCAGTTCTGTATGATTCTACTTCTATATCCTGGTGTCTGGAGGACCCTGACATTTAAAAATGGCCAGACGCTGTTGGATAAAAAACTGACAGTACTGAAAGTTCACTTGTGCATCAACAACATCTGTGATCCATGGACAGCGTCGACAAAGTCACAGGGACCTCAGAGGGAAACAGGAAGAAAAACAATCGAAGAGACTTAATTTTCATCGCCTCTTCTGAATGGTCTAGTCCACCCCCTTCCCATCTGCCCACCAATCTCAATTTCATTTAATTCACTTTACCTAGACAGTATTGTTTCACTTATTTGATTAAAGCCTGAACAGTGCAACTGAATATCTGTATTTGCTTGAAAAAAAAGAAAAGAGAAAAATGTCGTTGAAGAATCTCGGAAAAGTTTGACCTTGTGCTAAATAATAATTGACATTAGCATTAATAATCATGATAATCCATTATTATATACCAATATGCTATTATTGTTATTATTGTCATTATACATATATTCAATAATTATGTAATAATAACATTTTTTGGATGTTTATATTGTAATATGTTGCTGATAATTGTCAAGGCCCCTCCCTTGCCCGACTGAGGTGGATCCTCTGGCAGGCAGGGAGGCTCCTGATGATTGGGCACACCTGTGTTTTGAAAGGTGTGTCTCACCAACCTAAGGCACTGCTCTGCTCCCTTCAGGTACTGGACTGTTTGATTATTTGTTTGTCTCAAAATACAGTTTTGCATTCAGACAGTTTCACACATACACAGGTTTTCATTTACTAGTGTACACCCACTACAAACATCCTCTCTTTTACATACTTACACCTTATACTTGATTATTGCTGATAATTTTGTTATTTACAATAAATACATTGAATTAGCTCTTGCCTCCGTCTCCCTCATTTTTGTCGCAGGCCAAGAGCCTGCTTGTGACAAATGGGGGCTTGTCCGATTTTTAAGTAATATTGGGTTAGGCTTTTGATTGGTTGTAATTGTTTAATAAATTGTTTTTGTCCAGTTGCTTCAAGTTGACTATCGTTTGTAGTTTGGCAGTTGATAGTTTTTGGTTATATATTCAGCAATTGTAGAATTTGTCAAACTTCTTGTGAGGGATGTTTGGTTTGGTATGAGTTGTTTGAGGAAAGCAGTGAGCACATGTTCCCATTGTTAGCCGATAGCTAAGATTAGGCAACTCACATTCGGCCTTGTTCCGGGTTGTCCCAGGTGGGAGTCCTCCGCAGGTAGGCTTACCAGCAGGTCCCAACAGGGGGCTTGTGGTAGTCTCTTTTTAGGCGGTGAACGTGGGTAGAGCTTCCCTTTCCCCTACATCGGCTCGGGAGCACCTCCATGGTTGTGAGGGGTAGCCTCTACCCCTATTCACACTGCTGGTTTTAAGTGCATTACACCCCTTCATAGGAGACCGAAAGAAGACTAAGGTCCAGTTAGTTTTCAACTGAGTTAGGGGGGGTGGATCTCCTGACCTAAACCCAGATAGGCACCATGTGAGTTGTTTTTTTTTTTTTCATTTGTCTACTTTTTGGGAAAAGGTTTTTGAAAGATGTCCTGCTTTGGACTTGTGTACTAAGGAGCAGTCACTTGAGATAGCGGAGCATTACAAAATTAGGGTTGTGGTCAGGAAGCGTAAAGAAAATGGTAAGGCAGGGCCTCATTGAAGCAGGTGTTTTTTGTGGGGTGTCAGCCAGAGAAAGCTTTCAACCTATCCCGGCTCCTTGACGTTTGAGCAGCATAGGGAGTTGTTGCTCATGCAGTTGGAACTAGAGAGACTTAGGAGTGCAAACAGACCTGTAGCAGACGCTAGAGGGCCACAGGTTTGATTAACACAAAATCTTCGCTTGTTACCTAAATTTGATGTGTCAGATCTGAACACTTTTTGTTTGAACGCGTTGCTGATGCCAGAGCATGGTCAGGTGTGGACAGGAACTTTGTTGCAGTGTGTACTCACAGGTAAAGCACTTTAGGTTTTTTCATCACTGAGTGTAGCTGATAGCCAGTTGCATGCTACAGTTCAAGCTGCAGTTTTGAAAGTCTATGAACTTGTACCGGATGCATATCTTCAGCGGTTTTGTTACAGGAAGAAACGGGATTCTCAAACCTATTCAGTGTTCAAGACTTAGTGTTTGTTACTCGACTTCTGCCTTCAGTAGGTGGTGTACTGCTGTGGAGGTAGATAAATCTTGCAATGAAACTAACTTGATGGTGTTGGAGCAGTTCAGAAATTCTCTACCAGAACGAGTGGCTACTTACCTTAATGAATATGAAGTGAAGTCTCCTAGTGAAGCAGCAATCCCTGAAGATGAATTTGTTGAACCAGAAGTTATTTGGGGTCAAACAGGGACGTTCACAGGGAAAATGACTTGTTCTAAACAAATCAGTTGCCTGGGGATTCATCTCAGAAGCCTCAGCAAAATGTTGTAAATCTTGGTTCTAAAGGACAGGTTAATGCAAATGCCTGCAGATATTGTTTGGCCGAGGAACATTGGAGGGAAAAAAAGACGGTCCTCTTCTTAAAGCTAAAAACATCAAGACAAGTGAAGCCTGCAGCTATGGCAGCACCGATTGCAGCGCCTGTTTTGGCACTTGGCCAGCAGGGTGAGTACTACAAACTGGTTAGTGGCCTGGTGTCATCCCTGAGTGACTTTTCAGCTTTCATTTCAGATGGTGTAGTGTCCTTGGTACATGATGATCAACCAGTTCCAATTAAAATCTTTAGAGATACAGGAGCCCTTGATTCATTTATTTTGGAATCTGTTGCCATCTTCAAAGCAGTAAGACACTCTGTGTTTTGGTGCATGGGTTTAGTTCCATTTTCTTCACCTCTTCATAAACTCAGCTTGGGCTTGCGGGCTGGTGGAGGGTGATATAGTGGTTGGAGTTCGGCCTAAGTTGCCATTCGAATGGAATGATCTGGCAGGTAGTAAGGTGTGGCCGAATGGCAAACCCATCATCGTCAAAGACTCACTTCCAGTGCCCTCCGCTGGTGACATTTCAGACTGTGAGAGCGTCTCCAGATGTTTTCCCATTTGTGCAATTACTTGTGCAGCATCTCACCGTAAAGAGGTAGAAGCTTAGCCAAAGAATTTTGAGTTGCCTGTTCAACTTCAGTTTGAGCCTCTAACTGTTTCTAGAGATGTATTCGTTGCAGCACAAGAGTCGGATCCATCTTTAGCTGATCTTTATGACAAAGTTGTTCCTGAAGCTTTAGTGAGCTTAAGCTCCAAACAAAGACCAGGGTTTGGGAGATACTAGGTGTCAGACAGTTGTGCCTACTTTGTTGAGAAATAAAGTATTACAAACACATCAAGCTAGATGTAGCCAAATTTATTAAAATGTGTAATACTTGTTAACTTACTGGTAAATGAAGTCTTGAAACCAGTGCCTTTGAGACCATATACTTATACAGTACCTGCTATTGGGCAGCCATTTGAGCACCTGTTTTACAATTGATTGAATTGGGCCTTTACTACGCTGACTCTGGTTAGAATTACCCACTGATCGTTATGTGTCAAGCAACTAGGTATCCTGCAGCATTACCTTTGCGTACAATCACAACCAGGTCAGTATTTAAAGCATTAACTCAGTTTCTGTTTTTGGCATCCTAAAAAGTTTTCAGTCTGGATCGGCTGAAACAAGCACACAGGGTGGCTGGTGAGGTTGTGTCTCCCTTCCAGCCCCTCCGGCCCCGACCCCATCAGCGCCTCCACCAGTGTCCGGTGCCTCCTGCCGTTTGGAACGAGGGACGATGGCAGGCTGATCAGGCCTCCTGTGAGAGACTAGTTGGTCTTCCAGGGTCCCCTCTGACTGTTCAGGGGGCGCCTGTGTGGTGGACACAAAGGGGCGTGGCCTCTCACCCAATGGGACTTTGGGGCCCGAGGGCGTGGTTTAAGCCAGAGATATAGTATCACCCCCGGAAGTTCAGTTAGTTATTCTTTGTTAGTGCTTGTAAAAAATAGTTTGAACTCATCTACAGTTCCGCCATTTCCTCGCCAAACACCACAAATCATCCAAAAGAGAAGTATGTTGGCAGAGAAGTGTGTTAGAGTGGTGCAGGATGAACAGAACAGAATGTGCTGGAAGATTCCAACACATTCTATTCTACCCTATCAAGGATCACCTCTGAGCTCCTTACTGTTTACGGTGGTATACAGGCTGACAAATGAGGTTGAACGGGAATTTTCATGGACTGTGTTTGCGGATGATATTGTGATCTGTTGGGAGAGCTGGGAACAGGTGGAGGAAAATATAACTAGGTGCAGGTATGCTCTGGAACAGAGGGCTGAGGGTTAGCACAGCGAGACAGGTGTTTGGAGAAGCGGTGAAGAAGCTTTTGCAAGCAGGTTGGAACTGAAACTGTTGGAGTAAAGTGTCAGGTGCAAGGAAAGTATCAGGATGAATGAAAGGAAAGGTTGTGCTGGACAGTGGTTAGACCAGCTGTTTGATTTTGCAACAGCGGCATTGAGGAAAAAACTGGAGGCTAAGCTGGAGGTAGCAGAGATAAAGATGTTAATGTTCTCTTTTAGATTGGAGCTATAAAAAGAATTTTAGTTGGAAACCGGCTTACATCATTAATCTTTTTTTTTTGGCATGCTGTTAGGCCATTTGGATGGATTAACTGAGGACCAAGAAAATGAAATTAAGTTCTTACTTTGTATCAGCAAATATGAGACAGGAGAAATGTGTCTTTAATAAGAAAAATGACTAATTCAGGGTTTATCATTATTATAAGCCTCCCGGTTTGTGGATTTACTCAGGTGTGGAAAAACACCAACTGCAACAGAGAATGTATCCATGAGTAATTCAAAAATTGGACCACTGATATATTAACAGATTGTAAGTATGATTGCAGTTCAGAATGAGTTTTCCAATACCTCCTCACAGGAAGAAGCGGCCACTGTTGCCTGGAAGGTCAATTCCCGATGAGAACTTTGTGAATAATTTTGCACTTCATAAAACAAACACAAATCTGAATCTAAATCACTTAGATCCGGCTTAAAAGTGTAAAAGAAAAACTGACTTGCAATCTCTATTTCATTACATGAAAAGAATCCAACAAAACCCAGAGGATAACTCAGAAAAGTGATGTCAGAAAAGTGGAATAAACACTTAATCCAACCGGAACCAGTACATATCTGCCTGATAAAAATATTTAATAAATATTTCAGTAGGAATTTCACATTTTCCTGTCAGAAGTAAGACTCAAGTCCCTTGAGTCCCCAACTAAACTTTGAAAAATCTAAAATGTTGTGTGGGGCATGAAGGTTTTTATCAGACACAGCTCTTTGGTCTGCCTTTTTTGTCAGAATCGTGGAATTCACTGGAAGTGCAACTAATACAAAGCCTCAAACGCAAATGAAGAAACTCGAGCAAGTTTTGAATCTGAGCTTATCGCTCTAACGCCTTCAGTCTGTGAGAGACAGCTTTCAGAGAATTGTCTTCTCTGTTCTCGTCACCCAAACATCCAGATAAGAACATCAGTGTTGGATTTCGCCGCACTTCCCCATTGCTCTTGTAATGTTTTTTGGGGTGTATGTCCATTTCACCGGCATTTCTTCTCTGCGTGTTAAATCTGCACATTAGCACACCTTTGCCTCTGTCCATATGAGTGAAAGACTTGCCATAGATTCAGTCTGGTTTCAAACTGCAATATTTTCAAGAGAGTAGCTAAAGTTTTCCAAATTGGAGCAGCAGAGTGTGGTCATCAATCCTGCCAAATACTAGATAGCATTCATCCATTAACAAACCAACAGGAGCAGAGCCTTGCCATTCAGGGTACCACTAACCAACCATTGAGAGCAACTTGGGATTCAAGGACACTTCAACATGGTGACAGGAGGGGCAGGAAATCAAACCGCCAATCCTTCGATTGGAGGGATGCCTGTGCTACCAACTGAGTCACAGCGGCCCGATGAAGGTGATATTTTGTGCCCTCAGGGCACAAACATCAGTAGCGACTAACTAGGGCTGATTTAGCTCAGAACCGTTCAATGCTTCAGGCAGTAGGTTGGATTGAGGTGGGGTTCACACTGTGCACTCTTGCAGTCCAGTTGTTTTGGTCTCACTGTGTTTGCTGTATTCACTTTTGCCTGGTCGGACTGGAATGAAGGGGAAAACCAAAGAGTGTTTGATCCAGCTGGACAATTTGGACAATTCTGGTAATTTGGTGTATAATCATCTAAATGGTTCACATCCAACAGTAGCACTTTCCTGCCATGTAGATGTTTTGTTCACTTAGGTGTCAAATAGGTGCAGAAGACCTCCAGGACACATCTTGATTAAGTATAGGTGGAGTCCAACAGGGGAAACAAAATTCTGGTAACTTATAATCGAAGTTCTGTAAATTATGCTGGCTCCAGAGCTCCATCTTTGATCGTTATTTCGGTATGCAGTTGCGAATCCTTTATCTTTACTTTTGGTGTTTTTGACTGTGTTCCAGACAGACAAAGTGCCCACTAAGCCTTGCTCACTGTCTAATTGATATTTCCAGGATTCATAGTAGACATAATGGTAGCTTTTTTTAGGAAGAAATCTGCAGTTATTGCCACTTGCTACAGATTTATCTCTGCAGGAGTCACAGATTGAGCAGAACAGAAGACGTAGAAGCACAGTTCTACATGATCTTCATGTTTCCGACAGAAGCTTTTGGTGTGTTCAGGAGGTGTTCCAGAAGTTTGTCATGCCTCTGCCTGGTGTGAAATGTGCGACGGGTCTATTTTTGACAGAAGCCACTTCAATTTGTACATGAAAGCTGTGTAACGGCGTTCAGAGGATTTTCCCCCGGGTAACAACTCATACATCTGAGATTCTGAAAAACTCAAAGTAAACGACTGAACTGTTGAAACTTGGTCTGTTGGTGCAGCACAACAAAGCAGGGCAATGCTAGAAATAAGCAAAATAAAAAGTAGGGAAAGACAAACGTTAAAATGTATCAAACGACCGTAACACAAACTCTATTATGAAAATGTCTGGCCTGTCAGGAATGACACCACAACTACGATAAATCTAATTAAATGAAGTTGAAAAACAGTGGAATTTAGGTATAATATATGATTAATTTTACTCTTGATAAAAATATTGTATCCTCAATGGGGAGGCATTGTGGCACATTGGTTAGTGCTTCCACCTTACAGCAAGAAGGTCCCTAGTTTCACTCAGCCTTTCTGTGTGGAATTTGCATGTTCTGACACTATGTTAGTGAGTTTCCTCCCACAGTCCAAAACATGCAGTAGGATCATTGGAGACCCTTAGAATTGCCCATTTCCCAGAGTGAATGACATACACTTATGTCTTTATATGTGGCCCTGCAATCCACTGGAGACTGGTCCAGGTTGAACCCCACCTCTCACCCAATGACAGTTGGGATAGGCATCCAGCATTCATACGACCCTGTGTGAAGGATGAGCAGTACAGAGAATCAGTGAAAGAATGAATATTCTTCATTGACATGTTAATAGATTCAGCATGTTTCTGGCAGTTGGTGGCAATAAAGAATGCCATAAACATAATGCTCCTCAAGAATGCTGTCTTGTCCGGAAAATTTAGTAAACATGCTGTCAGTTATGGCATGGTAATGTTAATTGCAATTGATGGTTCAGTGTCTGAGGTTTGGTATTAAGAAAGAAGACTGGGATGTGAGGATTATTGGTTGCCAGCCGTCAGAGAGTGTGTGCCTTTCTCTCGCTGAGGGTGCTGTTACTCCTGAGGATTCTCTCAGATACCCATTGTGTCCTTTAACTTTCATCTGACAAGCATCTTATCATATTAGCCTGGGCAATCTGGTAGGAGGCCAGAATTTAACTCTACAGGCTACAAAGCTCTGCTTGCTGCCCCAGTATGAAGGGCTTTACAAGAGATGGAAGCCCCATCAGGACCCCGTATCAAACGACAGGATGGTGTGTTTCAAGAATTCCAAAGGGCATTAAGGGATAATTCATGTATTTTAAGCTGAGCCCAGTTTTTCTGTCTTTTGGTGTCTAAATCAGGTGTTCCCACTGGAGGACAGCCAATACATGTGTGGGGGACACAATGTGAGACATCACATTAAATCAAATCGGTGAAAAAGCCTGTTTTATTCATAACTCAACAAATTCATTCTAAATAAGTAATAAATTGCATTTGTATGAGCTTACCGTTAAATTGATTGAGTTCTTTCATCTGATAATTGGCCATTCTTTCCTACAGACGCAATCAGAGCCTTTCACTGCCAAAAAGCACTGTTTTTTCAAAGTGTAAAATACGTTTATGACTCTTAAAGTTCAAGATCAGGGTCTCCCACAGTTGAGTGGGTTGTCAAGACAATGTATCTGAAAACAATGCTCTAAAAATGTTAAATAGTTAGAAAGTGATGATTGGTTTTAATGGATTGTATGGTGGTAGCATTGTGGCACAGAGGTTAGCGCTTCCCCTTCATAGCAAGAAGGCTCCCAGTTTGATTCCTACAGGGGGGCCTTTCTGTATGAAGTTTGTCTGTTCTCCGGGTTCTCTGGATTCCTCCCACAGTCCATAAACATGCAGGAGGTGAATAATGAATGGTTGTATGTCTCTGTATAGTCACTCACTGGCAACAAATCAAGGGTGAATCCCACTGCTAGCCCAATTACAGTAAGGTTTTGGCTCTACACCCACTTTGACCCTGACTGAAATACAAGTGTTAAAGATAATGAATGAATGATTGAAGGCACTGTATGGTTTAGCTTGTATATCTATTTATTCATTTCTGTAGTGTGCTATGTTATTGCTTTTCATCAGGTTTTGGGATGTTCTGTAGTGAATTTAACGATTGATTTGATAAAGGCAAATTATTAAATAAAAAGAAAGTTGGGGAAAAAAATGTCCTTGGTTTCAAAATGGCACGATAATTATATTATTACATTACATTATCAGTTAATGTTGAAAATCATGACTCAACCAGCCCTCTTTTGCAGAAGTCAAGACATATGATATGCCCCACCCTCCACTCCCCAACTTGCCTTCCAGTCTTAGATTTGACCAGTCTTCATCAAGGGCATATTACTCACTGGCACAACACTGGCAGTAAATCCTGGGCTACAGAATCATCCAATATTGATGTAAATCTCTGGGTTGAAAACATTCTCATTCTGTGTCCCTGTGGCCCCTTTTAAACCTCCACCGCATTGGGAGGTTTTGGAATCTTAGAAGCTTATTGCAGCCAGGCGTGTGTGACACGACCAAATAAATTCTGATATGAAATCAGGTCTGTTGGGTGTCAACCGCACAGCAATATCAAATCAAGTGCAGAGACATGAGGCAATGGAACGTCACAAGTTGGTATCCTTCATCTGTACCAATGCTGTAGCTAAATAATCAATATCCTTAACAACAAATGAGCCCTTATCATATAATACTCAGCGTTTAAGAAAATATTCCAAAGTACAGGAGCATTTCAATTATCAAATTGATAAGATGCTGACAGTGTTTTTTGTCATTTTTAGCACCAACATTTTGTTCTTGATCTAAAGGCAGCTCTATCTATCTAACAGAAGATAATGGACCGTAACAGTGTCACCTTCTGAGGTGAGCATAGTTGTCCTCATATACTAGGGGTTCTCTAGTTAGATAGTTTTATAGAACTATAATTGGTTCTTTAAAACAAACCGTTTTATAATTAAATAAACTCCTTGTGTCCTCATATAGGGACACGCTCAGTTTATTTAATTATAAAACGGTTACATCGAAAATGTCTGTGTTATGACAACTCCCGACAAGTAGCGCTCTGTTACATCACATTCATGCCATCAGGGAACACGCAAGGTTCAGTCCAAACAGCTACCTTGTTCCAACAATCTAGAAATGCCAGTAAACACAAAACATGTTTTATCCATAACATCAGCTGGTATCAAGCAACAGCATTCTCTCCTCCAAAGCCGAAGGGCTGAGCTTCATCTCCTTCTGTGACATATCCGTAGGTCATACCGGGACATCTTGGTTGAATAGAGACACTGAAAACGGTCTGGATTATCCACATTTAGGATCATTCATCAATCTCCGTTTGATAAAGTCTAAGAAAAACAAGGGACAATAACACAATTCTATTCATATTTAGAAGAAAACAGAGAAAACCACAGGAGAAGTCGATAGGACCTCCAGTTAATGCGCTACCCACCACAAGAACTTATTTCATCTAATCTTTATTTAATCTGACAGCCTTAGCGAGATTAACATCTCTATTCCATGGGAGGTTTGAGAATAAAAAGTGTTCTCAATCGGCCACTGGATCAAAAAAACAACACAAAACAAGGTGATAACAGTGAAATATTCAAGAGAAACCCAGGGCTAATAGCTGAAGGAGTCATTTTAAAATGCGTAAAAATACCTAAAAAATAATTATCATTTTGATTACTTATTGCTATGAGGAATATATCAAAATTGGTTGCAAAATGCTTCACTACACCAAAACATACCAATGAAGACAATTTAAGAGGTAAAACCAATGCTTTCACTCTCGGAAACTATACAATTTTAGAACCAAAAGTTTTACTTCCCCTTGGATTTGTACAGGGTGGAGAGTCTTTGTTCTCCCTCAGTGACCTTTTCACCGCCACGCAGCGCCTTGTTCTAAGACTTTAATAAGCAGCCCCCCAATGGCTGAAATCCTGTATCCTCTCAGATATACTGTTAAAACCCACATATCTGGACACCATATTTCTAACAGTGGCTTACAACTAGGAAGAAGTCAATTTTAAAATCGGTTTAATACTTTTTTGGCCAGGGCATGACACGACTCAAGTTTCTGGGTGAGGTCTTAAAATGTCCAAGGGGATTTTACAGTTAAGTTTGAGGGTGACTTAGTTGCTTATACTATTGTGGTGATGATCATGAATGTATGATTTGAGGAGAGAAAGACGTAATGCTATTACTGACTGGATTGCTTTCAAAACAATTATTTTGTTATCAATTTGTAATATGTTTCTTTTTGGGGGGTATTTTGATCATGTTTATAATACCCCCGTGTATTTCCAATTACTGGCTGGTGTTACAGTCTGATGTATGATGTAGTACTGAGAGCAATAAAAATATACAAATACAACAAAAAAGAAAAGAACGGGAGCCGGAGCATTCATTGGAACCATCTTCCAATCTCAATCCAGGGGACGGACACCCTCTCATGGGCTTGAAACATTTCTTTTTGAAAAAGCTTAAGTTAGCATGAGGCGAGCTATAAACTTACTCTGATGACATACTTCTATCATTCCTCCCACTTTTCCTATCATGAATACACTTCTGTCTCTTAATGAGAGCATGATAGTACCCTTGCATCCTCTCCGGAGTACTTGGGCTCTCTCCTTTTAAAGGTGCCAAGGAGGTGTGGATTGATCAGCTTGCCATGTTTCCACCATTGTTTTGTTTTGTTTTTTTCTTTCATGAATATCCAGGCTATTAATGTATCATTTAAGCTGTTACCCTGTAACTGTCAGACCTACTGTTATTATCAGTCAGAGATCATCCGTGTCTGCCCCTCCTAACCCTCATATCCACCTCTATCTCAGAATTGTACCTGAATTGTAATGGTGGGTCTTAATGATTCTTTACTTCATTTTTTTTTGCTGTGAAATCTGAGAATGTACAGCATGGTATCAACCTAAATTTTGTAGAAAAGTAACCTCTCAGTGCAACTTGTTATGTTCCCAACACATTATATTTGCATTTTGTATCTGACATGATTTTTCGTATCTTACTCGATAATTTCTAATTTGTTTTTGTGTTTGGCATGTTTTTCTTCTAAACAGGCCCAGGATTAAGACCAACAGAGGAGATGAGAAGACACTGCCGCCTGATTAAAAGCATGAGGCTCTTTCCCTGGACACGACACTAATCTACATTTACACTCTTCATAAAGTACACAACCCATCTGAGCATTAATGGCTGCTACAAATCTGAAGTTGCTTCTACAGTCAAACCAGTAATATAAGTCACTGCTGCAACTGGCATTGATTGGATTTAATGAAGTGTTTCTGCTGCTGCCACTAAGTGCACTTACATGTATATCATGCTTAGATCTTACAGTTGATATGGCATTTACGTGTTGCAGGGAAATCAGGGTTATTTGCCTCTAACCAGATTGGACCATTTGTTACCTTATTATGAGTATAATTTTATGGAATTTTAAAGAAATTTAAAAAGATAACTAAAAAGGGTGAAATGGTACCTCCTGTATATAAGTGGTCAGAAAATTTCTGACAGAAATGTATCTGGAAATTCAGCGTGTGTCTTCATCTAAATCAGTCACGATTCATATATAAGCAATTGTTACTTTTCCGGTCTTTAGTGATAGTTATCAGACTTTGTTTTTTGTTTTGCTTTGCTTTTTTGTCTAAGATTTCAGTAGTGTTGCAAGTAAACTGCTGTTTTCCTTTGCTCCTCAGTTGGCTTTGTTTCTATGTTTTTTGTCATTTATTTTTATTATTAGTTTTCACATCACCGATTTTTAGACAACTTTCAAGGGAGCTCATTTGAAAGTAAACTATAAAGACAATGTTGTGATTTTCTTCGACTTTCATTTAAATTCTTATTGGTTTTTTTGCATATATATTTATCAGGGATTTAACTTTTATAATTTCATTTGAGGGGTTAGCTGGGGGGAGGGACTTCTGTTTTTTTCTTACTGAATCCAAAGTAAGAATACAACACCATTCACAATATAGGTGGAACATTCATGCCCTAAGTGTAAAATGTGGTACCCGAGCTGAAGATGACCGATATAGAGATGGTACTATGAGCTGACGGTGTAAATACGTAAAATATGATGGTTCTTTCTCCTCCGCGTTTCCTTCTTCAGGACTAAGATCATGTGGAACCATCTCTTTTCAAACTTCCATTATGTGTTTCTATCTACAACCCCATGATTTTCTTTTCATGTAGCAGAAAGGAAAACTAAACGAGAAACAAAACTGTTGTTGATGTTTTCATGTTTGAAACATCCAATACCAGGCTGAGAGGAGAGACAGATTGTCATCATTTGACTGAAATATATCACAATTTCACGTCGTTTCCATTGCCATACATTTGGCTACATTGCCAAGGAAAATAAATCTGAAGTGCACTTAGGAATTCCATCCTTAGAGAAAATATTTATGACATATCTGAACAGATAATAGGATATGATGTCATATCCATCTGCTTATAGATGCGTCACTTAGGTCAATGGTCGGACAACAGTTCAGTCAAGCATCGTTTCCAAATTACGGTGGCAATAGTCTTTTAGCAACAAGTTTAATTGTACCAGATCCTTGACCAGTGACTGCCAGAAAGCTGACAAAAAAAAAAAAAAACACACACACTTGAGCGAATAGTGAAAAACCCTCTAGGCCATTTTTGGCACTGAGCTGTCGTCACTGGACAATCTTCACAGGGCTCACTGTGTAAGGACGGCTGAAACCACTATAAGACCCTAGGCGCCCAGGACACCATCTGTTGCTGCTCCTCCCATCACCAAGGCTCTTCAGATCACTCTGACTGAAAAACAGCTTTATCCCAAAAGCATTTCCACCTCTCAGCTCAGCCATCTTTCAAGATATCCATGTGGTGCTCGTGGATTTACTTGATCCATTTTTTTTTTGTTAATTTGTCAAAGGACCCTATACAAAAAGAAGAATCCCACATACAGGGAAGACATGCCTTATATCAATTTAGCTAAAGCTAATTTCCATCCATTAGTGCCTGGGTATATAAATACAAGTTCATGGATTCAAATCAGCAACATATGCAAATTATGGTCCCTCTACTGCACAACTCAATTAATATCATAGAATTGGGTCCTACAGAAAGTGTAACTGTGCTGTAGTCTGTGCTGACAGCACTGATAACTCAAAAATCATTAAACATTTGTTAATGTTGGACCATTTACGGAGATATAAGGGCACACACTTGGCTTACCTTGTTTGATTAATTACATAGACATTCTTATCTGTGTTCAATCCATGGCCTGATTGATCGATCAACCCTGCTATTTTTCTATTGCTGTGACAACACTTCTGAGTTTTCCCATGAGTGAATTGGACTGTATTTTCAAATGTACGTTATTGTCTCGATGTCGTTACGAAGATCATTCACGTATGAACCGCATAATTGAGGAATTATTATGGTATCGACTGTGAGGCACTCCTGTGCTGTAGGATTTCAGCAAGGATGTTCTGTCCTTTATTCTGAAACAAAGGGGGGGATCAGCAAGATAAGGATGTTAAAACTGGATAATATAGAAATTAGTTAAGAGTAGCTGACCAAGTCAAAATCCTTATGTAGATTCCAAAAATAACGCCGCTTAATGCTCCACCCATTTTTCAAGATTTGCCTCGATGACTTCAAGCAAGTCGCTAGAGGCAGTTTCAACGAATGATTTGTACAGAAACCGAATCGCATGGGTTGCAAAAATTATTCATTTTCAAGGTGGAATTTTAACTGTTCAGCAACGTCAATGGAGAGGGGAACACACATCCATCTAATGATTCATTTACTGTATGATCTGTGTTATAGGGTAGACTAATAGGTCTTTTTTTTAGTATGGCCAGATCAAGGTGTCCTTCGACATCGAATTTGATCAGGATCAGAGCATTTTGGTCACGCACAATTCATTTACCTGTGAAAATTTTAGTATTAGGGCACTGCAAGACAGTCTGACAGGGAGGGGTCTGCCTACTTTGTTAACTGAACCTATAAAATAATTGTTGAAAATATTTGCAACCTTTAAGCTGTCACCCACCATGACATCTGAGCCTGTAAAATGGGGTATGCTATTTTGTGTCCTAACTTTAAGCTTCAGAGGTCTGCTTTTGTCTTCCTCTCGACCTGTCATTCGATTATTACAGTTCCAGACTGTTCCTTTTGGCTTGCCTTATTATATCTAGAAAGTAGTTGGCTTTATCCTGCCTGAGCTGTCTAATCTCTTTTTTTCTATGACTTTTGAAAATCAGCCGGTCCTTTTCCAGTCATGAATTCAGGGATGTTTCAGAGAGCCGTATCTCTTTTTTTTTCCCATTGAATGCCAAAGCTCTTACAACCATGCCAGATGCTGTCTGCCTTTGTAGTTAATGGAGGCAGTTTTCATTAATTTGCATGAAATATCTGTAATTGTTGTCTTAAATGTTTCACAGGCCTACTCACAGGTTACTTTAGTTGTTAGGTGTTCCAAGTTAATCAAATTTAATTTTTGTTCTACCTGAGCCAGGCACGTCTACGGTATAAAAGATGTCTGATTTCTTTTTGGTGTCATCTAGTTTTTATACTTTGATTTACAAAGTTTTCTTAAGATCAAGGTAAGGCAGTGATCAGAGATACCTGTTACAAGATTGTAGATCTTAGTTGTGTGATCGCTCTTGTTTGTGAAGATCTGAAGATTTTAAGGACTTTGTGATTCTAGTTGGGTAAGATATTAGTTGGCTTAACTTATGTTTTGTCAAGTATTGTTAAGACGGGGTGCCTGGGCGGCAGGGCTCAGGGGGTTACAGCAGTAGCATCAATATTCCCACCAGTGATGCCTTGGCGTTGAAGCGCAGCTTCCCACATAATTCCGCCCGCCATGTTTTATGGTCTGTAACATTTTAGATTGTTGTTACTGTAATATTGCCACGCTAACCACCAACGTCACATTGATTTATTTTCTTGAATACATTTGTGGTCTTTGTATTATAGTTAGCCTGCTGCTAGCGGCTAGTTGGGACCTTTGCTGCCAAGACAGTAGCTGTAGCTTGTCGATGCCACTCGATTTCGATGGTCTGTTTGGGGGCCAAGGTGGATGAACCAAGTGTTCATCAGCTGCTTGGTCAGCAGTTGTTACTACTGATGTTTTCAACACAATGCAGGCTCCAAATGAAGGGACTGGAAGGTGTTCCTCCCACAGCCTGTTTTTAAAATTCAGTGCAACCAATTTCCAGAGTATTATATCCTTTTAAAGTACAATTTATCCATATCAATGGATATCACAAAAGGATTCATAATTTCTCCAAATGCTTCCCCACCTTGAGTGTCCTTTGAATGCATTTGCTTTAACCACTAAAACTGCAAAGCACTTTAAAGTCCTGGGATGATCAGTAGACATGAGGATATTTATTTTTAACTTAATGTTAATGCACTTGAAACGGTCGCGATTTCTATCACTGTAATTTCAATGAAACTCCCAATGCCTGTTCCTTCTCTTGGTGCTGATCAGGAGCCTTCATCTGAAGTCAGTTTGTGCAATGGTTACTGACCATGAATATTAATTAGTCTTTATTTTTCCTGCCGTCGCATTTTCTGCCACTTTTTGACATCAAAAACTCTTTTTGTGATTGTGAGCTGTGCTTTTTGTTGATTTTGCCTGCCACGTATTGTTAAAAGTCTTCTGTTGTGGTCCTTTACTTCTTTCTCCACTGACTCTTCTATTATATTTTAAAAACAAAGGCAAAAGGTGACAAAATTGAATTCCCTTCCAAGAAATGAAGACCACTTTTAAACATAATTTGGAAAAAATATGGTGTCTGAATGTTTGGGGGTGGAGAGGGTCACAAAATGGGTTCTGTGATTGACAGTAGTTAGGGTGCAGGAGGGTTGTACAAGGTTATAGTTTCAATTTTTTTGCACTTGAGTCTGTTTTGCCAGTGTTATCTGTGGCTATGAATCTTGAGTAAAACCTTCCATGCATCCCGTGAATGACATTTCAAGATCTTTTGAGATATATTACAAGTATTTGCAAAGAACCACTAAAAATATTCAGGCAACTGTCCATCAGTACCAGCATCAGTGGCTGTTGCTCATGATAAGGTATTTCACAGGAGGTCAAATAGGCTGCTAGATTACGGCTGGCTCTCGATGGGAATCGGTGGAAGCTTCTGCTGAGGAATGCTTGGAGGCACAGCAAACTTCGAGGAGACACATTTTCTGTACGTCAATGTGAATTAAAAATACTTTGTGTTAAGTCACAAATGGACAGTTTTCCTTGCTTTTCCAGAAAGTAATTTTGTGTTCCTGATTCTCAATAAATATGCAGTCGTGGATGTTTGTCAATCAGTTCAGGTGTTGGACTTGGCACAATTTGCATGTAAAATTTCAACCTTGAGTTAAAGTATTTTCAAACAAACTATGAAAAAATGAACTACAACCACCCTTGTGGGTTAAAATGGTTAAAAACATTGTTCAAAACGCACTTAAATGGCTGCTTTGTGCGACTGTAGGTTTTCTTCTTTTGTGTGGCAACAATACAAAAATCCGATTCTCCCCCTGACTTTCACTTTACTGATGACATGGTGAATTTTATTTGTAATTAAAAGTTTAATTGTCACAAGCTGCAATATAAGGAAATGGCTTTGCGTGTGTTTTATGAAGAAAAGAAATGCTCTCGGCACATTTGCTTGACTGGAAAAGCCACGAGACACCTTTCAGTCAGAATGCCAGTGTTAATTCAAAACTCTACGGATAGCGATTCTATGCTTTGTAACTGCAAAAAGACACGGTCCACGTCTGTATGATAGTAAAAACATTCACTACATCCGATTTTCTACGAGAGGGCTTTGATAAAACGTATTTTTCTATCTATTATCTGGCTTGAAATCGCTGTTCTCAAAATGCAACTGACAGAACCGAGGCATCAATAGAGTCAATGTCAATGCAAGAGGAAAGTCAACTTAATTAGTGGTCAAGGGTCGTGTTCTCTGACGGATCAGAAAACAGTATGTGCAAATGGTAGCTATCACACTTTTTTTGCTTCATTTTGTATTAGCTGAGGTAATAGTTTTTTTTAATACATCAGAAGTAAAAGGATATTTTCATTATTAGTCATTACGTGTGAAACAAATCCACTTGCACATGTGCAAGCTGCTGCGTACTGACACGCACAAGCACGCACACACGTATACCTTATAGAGACAATCATAAACCCCCACCCGGAGATGATATCTGATGCTGTACTGCCCCCATGTGGCTTGTGATTACACAGAACAAAATGATTCAACGCTAGTACGCCCTCGGTGCAGTTACATTCATCGGATACGTACATGTGAGTCGTCTCACACAGGCGTTCCCCTCGCATAGATGGAGGCCTGTGACAGATCTCGAAGCACATCTTGGGGAGGGGGTTGCAAAATGGAATCCAAAAAACTGAAAAAATATTGAAAATGCATTGTATATAGCCCAATTTAGTGTGACAATATTTTACAAATTTAGGAAACTGGTGAATACATTTGGAAGAGGTTGCATAACATTTTAGCAAGAAACCATTCACGATGGCAAAATATTACCAATAGTGCATATATATTCTTATATATTTTACTGAAATCAAATATATTTTATATATTTTCTTTAATGCAATACATTAATGTTAAAATGTTATCTCTAAAGGACCATTTTTGTTTTGTTTTTGATGTGCTTACACACAGTATAGTTGAGGTCGGAGGTCTTTATTTTGAGTGTCTACAACAGATACAGCTCGTCAGTGTTCTTGCTCATACCCAGTTGTTCAATGATGTGGTGATGGAATGCAGTGCGGCGTGGGCTTTGTTTACTGTAGTGTGTGTCAGGATTGTGAATTGGCTTCATGCTGCACCAACTGCAATGGCACCTACTTAATATGATGTACTGACAACAAACCCTCTCCCTCTCGGATGGTCATTAAGGAATCTAATGTAATCTTATTATGAAGTAAATGTGAATTGTAAGATGTAATGGCTATGGATTAATGACACCATCTGTTTGGACTGATTCTCCCTCTGGCTCTAAATACGCATTTTCTGGGGAAGGGGGGAGTTGGTGCGAAGGTGACAAGCTGGGAACATTTTAGATATGGGTTAACAACATCGGCATTAGTGTGCCTTTTTTTACTTTTTTTTCTTTGGTTCATAACAATGATGACAAACAAACAATGGTTGTGAGCAACCTATTTTCCAAACAACAATGGGCATCATTCTGCCTTTACAGAGGTGAAGCCTCAATAGTGGCAGTCAGAATCCCTGTGAAATACAGAATTATTTGTGGTATTTGGAATTGCATTCTAGGCAAATTTAGCAATTAAATAGGAAGTAAAAGTATATATTTTTTCCTTAAGGTTACGCTTCAGTCTTAATTGTTGTGTCTGACAACCTGGCAGATCAGCCCAAGAGAAGTATTAAGAATAGAGGCAATAGCAAAGGTCTTTTAAAAGGACGGGTGATCATTTTGCGCCTGGAGGAGTGTTATGAGTTAACATTGCTCAGTATCTGTGTGATGATTCTGCTGCTGCTGCTGCTGCTGCTGCTGCTGCAGTGTGAGACAGGAAAACTGCAGTCATGCCGGTTTTACCAAGACACACACACCCTCGACATTGTTCCACCGCTGCTTTTGAATGAAAATAACTACTGTCCCGAAATGGTCTTAAAATTCAAAGCCTACAGACGAAAGCTGTTCTGACTGGACTATACCAAAAACACAGCAATTACCACTGAACCAAAAGTGATAGTCGCAAAGAAAACAGCAGGTGAAATTAAATACAAACCCCAATGTAATCTCCAAGCAACGCCATGGGTTTTTTGGTTGAGAGCTGTTATTTTCAGAAAAGTAAGCATTAATTTTCCGCCTTATTTTGGAAGAACGATACCGGATCGGAACTGTCTAGAGTGTGGTACCCTGGAGAATAGAATATGACGCTTCACCTGAATTAACTTCTTCTTGATTGGAGGGGATGAGATTGGGTCTTGCTGAGATTAGAACATGATTATTACCAGACTGCATCATGTATCTGCCACCGCAAGTCTCTGGCTTGCAGCCCTGCTGGATAAATAGGTGCAAAAAGAATGTCCCTGTGTGACGTTCTGCTGACACTCAACACGATATACAATGCCAGCAGGTCACTGAACTGATAGATTCGTATCCGGAATTTCCTGAAACCAGTGATCTAACCAGTTGTTGGTGTGAAACCCCAAAAGCCACGCTGAGGTTCAGTGGAAACATAAGAGAACGGCATGATGTTGTCAACTAAGGCAACGCTCTGCATGCCTGCGGAGGCTGCGGAGGAAGCAGAGGCTGATCTCGACTCGCTTCCCTCTCTCCATCATCTCAGAAGGCTTCATTTAAGGTCTGACTAGCAGGAGTTGAATATTTACATTTCATTGTTTTGCTTGTAAACGGTGTCAGTGACGGATGACAGGCCACAGATAACAAAACCTATGGCCTGCATGCATATAACAGGTAAACGGCTTACTGAGCCTCCTAATGTCTGGTATTCCACATACAGTAGCTGTTTGTCAATCCTATTCATTTTAGCGTGGTAATGACTCAAGTAATTCATTCATTCTAATTTGATCATCTTGTATTCCCTTGACATATTAGATTATTTTGAGAACTGCAGAATATTAAATGCACAAAATGGAGAAATTACCTGAAGTAGCGGGGAGTCGTGTAAAAGTGACAATTCACCAATAATTTCCAGATGATAATGATGAAAATGCAGAGTACTCAAAAAAATCATGGGAAATTGATTTTAACATATTGTAAATTACCCGGGGCGGCACGGTGGTGCAGTGGTTAGTGCTTCTGCCTCACAGCAAGAAAATCCCTGGCTTGTGGAGTCTGCTGTTTCCTCCCACTCTCCCAAAACATGCAGTAGGTTCATTCGAGACGCTGAATTGGCCAGACGTGAGAGAGTGAATGGTTGTTTCTATCTATATGACGTGTAAATGGATGTATGTCTCTGTGACATCTGACTAGAAGAGTGAATGGTTGTATGTCGTAATAAGATTTGTGATGAGAGAGTGAGTGGTTGTTTGTCTATATATAAGGTGTGAATGACAGTGAATAGTTGTTCCTCTCCATATAACGTGAAAGGACGTATGCCTCTATATGACTTGTGAATTAAAGAGCGGATGGTTATTTATCTATGTATGATGTTTGAGTGAGAGAGTGAAGGGTTGTATGTCTCTTTATGACCTGTGAATGAAAGAGTGAATGGTTATATGTCACTATAAGTGGCCCTGTGATCAACTGGCAACCGGTCCAAGGTGAGCCCCGCCAAATTCAAACGAGCAACCCTGATTGCAGAATAGGAGGCAGAGATAATGAATGATTTAATGAATGAACGGATGAATCAATTCATTAATTAATGTAAAATATAATCAGGCCACCGGAAAAGATTAGGAAATTGAAATCAAAGCTGTGACATATTGGACTTTCATAAGCATGTTTTTCCGTTAGTCCATCATGTTTCCATCATCCATCATATATGCTTAAGCCGCAGTAACCAGTTCAGGTAGAAGATGAAAAAAATAATGGTAAAAGCAAGAAGGCTCAATCAAGGCATTGTGGCTGGTGCACAAAATGAATAATTTTTGAATAATTCTTATGTGGTGACAGGGAGGTCAAGGGGCCTGTATGATTTACTGGTTCATTTGTCCCTTCAACATTTGTTTCATTTTGCTGTGCTCCTGTCAACACGATCATCTTGCTGAATTCTAAATAAGAACCCCTATCTTGAATATTTAAAATACTGAGGATTTATACCTGTTTTTACAAACATGATCAATCACCTCCACAAGGTTAATCATGTGTTACAGATCAGTCATTTGACTCATAAACACAGAAAGTTAACTGAAAAAAACAGACCCAGTGTTGGTTGAGCCGTATGGTCTTCCTGTACAAAATTAAAAAAAAACGTCTTGAAATTGTCCTCTGATGAGTCACTGCCTTCATCCATTAATCAATGCGTCTAATGGATCACCATTGGGAAAGTTAGCGTTAGAACAGATGACTAATGCTATAATTTCCCGGATCATTTGAGTTTTGATTCATTTTCAAACAAGAGCAATCTGAAATTGCTGACTCAAATCCAAATTGCATTTATTTTAATGAATGGTGGAGTGCGACTTCATCATCGTGATGTAATCGGACACAGCTTAAATTCATGCACGGAACAGCGCGGCTTTAATTAGGTTAGCGATTAAATCGCTCGCCTTACCTTGCATCCAGCAGTCACACAGTGTGCACTTTCAGGGCTCACTTTCATTTCCTGTCAGTGTTCGGGACAAGACGCAATAACACTAAAATGGCCATAACAGCTGTGACTCCTCGGGCTCAATGATTGAGGTCAAAAACTCCAAGAAAGAAAGTGTGTGTGTGAGTTTGCGTGTGTGTACCCGTGAAGAAAAAACTGTAAATGACTGAAGTTACAAAAGCAGAATGTAATAGCACTGAAAAGGAGCCAAGGCAGTTGTAACCGAAAGAAAGCAATTGACCTTCTGGTAACGCAATGCATTTCTATGTGAAACATAACATTACCTAACTTTTTTCCTTGTTTTCAATTCCCTAAAAGACATTTTCTACTGAACTCCTGATTTAAGTAAGATAACTCATGTTTTTAAAATCTGAATTGATAAAGGATTTAACAAATTTTGAAAACATTTAAGTTGTAATTAGCAATTAATTCTACATTGGATCAAAATCATATTTTAAATAGAAAAAAGTCAGACCTTTTATTTTTACTTTTTTTTAGTTATTTCGAATTTGACCATGTCCTTGATATTTGTGTATATATATTTCCTGTTTTTTTTTGTTTTTTGTTTTTTTTTCTAATGTTGCTGCTGCAACACCAGAATTTCCCCAATGGGAATCAATAAAGTATGATCTTCTCTTATCTTATCTTACCATCATAATTATTTTTATTGTTGTTGTTGTTGTTGTTGATATTATAATTTTAAATGGGGTGGCTGGGGCTGACTTGGTAGAGTGGGCGTACCTCTTATCGGAGGTTCCATTCCCTCCTGTTTGCATGCCGAAGTGTTCTTGGGTTGGACGCTGAACCACAAAAGCTCCCGATGGCCTGGATATCACCTTGCATGCCATTGGTTTGTGAATCTGTGAGTCTACGTGTGTGTGCGCATGTGTGTGTGTGTGTGTGTGTGTGTGCGTATAACTTAGCGTGTATGAGCTGTCTTGGGCATGTGTGCACGCGTGCAACGCACTGCGCGTATACATAGGT
>CAAKHD010008334.1:99033-127359 GCA_901007705.1 Fistularia tabacaria
TGTGTGTGTGTGTGTGTGTGTGTGTGTGTGTGTGTGTGTGTGTGTGTGTGTGTGTGTGTGTGTGTGTGTGTGTGTGTGTGTGTGTGTGTGTGTGTGTGTGTGTGTGTGAGTGTGTGAACGGGTGAATGTAATCCAGTGTAAAGTGTTTAGAATCGGCTTGGTATGAAAGAACTAAATCAGTGGGGATCATATACCGTTCTTTTAAATGGCGTTCTACCTGTGTCAATGCACTGACCAAATTACAGAAAGAAGTACACCCTATCATTGGATAACAAGCTATTTCCCAGTTAGTTTAGTCTTTCTAGATATAATGTCCCAATAGAAAATCAAATACAATTTTCCTGTAAACTAACCGGCCCATTCATCCCTCCATGTATTTCCTGCTATGCCCACGAGGGGGTTTGGTGAGCCCCTTAGGCAAATGCAAAACTGGGCAGTTACAACAGTTTTGACGACAAACTAGATGGTTCCTCCTGGGAAAACTTTTGATCTTTTTGAAAATAATCATAACTAATTGTTTTTTTTTTGGGGTTGATAGATTTGTATTATTATATTTTGTTTTTTCACCTTACTTTCTGTACCTTTTATATCAACAGAAATCCTAACAATTGGATGTATCACGTGATGTGTTTTTTTATAATATGTGTAACTGAAAGTTGAAATGTCTTTAAAAATGTGGCATAGATGTCAGTTACGTTAATCCATTCAATTGAAATCAATAAGAAAAATTGAACACTTGTAAAAAAAAGCGTGAAATAAATGAATCAGGGAGGTAAAAGGAACAATACGTTAGTCAAAGGATGTGAAAATAAAGCTCCGGGCCTGAGGGAAAAATGACTGAACGAATGAAGGATCAATAAATGATCTGTGTGTCTTTTCCCTGAAGTAACACAGAGAAATGGTCGTGTTTAGTGGAGGCAGCCCATCCCTCCATACAAATAACAATAAATGATTGGAACCGTGAAGAACGGTAACGATGTCCCAGATCAATGCTGCTATTCATCACAATAGAATTTGCGTCCACTCAAATCCACAAATCCATTCTTACAGCTGCAGCAGAGGGAAAGAAAGCACCGTATTTATTTTCATTTGGTGTTGAATCCAAGGTCTTCCAAAGGAAATGTTCTTCTATCAATCTTTTCTTCTCTCTGTCTGGTTCTGCTCCTTTGTTTTGCTCCTTCTCAACAGTGTTATTATGACTTTCAATGTAGGGCGCGATTAAAAAAGCCAGTGCGCAGTCGAAACTTTCTCCAGACGTCGGAATTTTATACAGATGCAATTTATTCAAAGGTTGGGTTCGAAAGTGTAAAATCATCAGTAGGTGTATTCGGGTCAAAATTTAAATGTCAATATTTGATATATTGCTGAATATGAAACGAGTGTTTTATTCAATCCATGTCGCCTATAATCTAAATGTAAATTGTGACGAGAGATTTTACAAGCATCTGTGTCATTCTGACTTCACTCTTTATTCCACTGTCTTCATAGTTTTTTTTATGATTCTGATAATCTATTTTTGAGAGACCTGAGATATGTGATTGGACTTTTTGTCACGAATTAGGCAAATAACTGGATAGAAACAAACCGTAGTGGGTAGAGTCAAGTAACCGTTATGGATTGAAAGGTCACAATTACAGACATGGGGATTTCTTTTTAACTTAACGTGTCAAACTGCATTCCTGGCGGTCGACGCCACAGCACACAAGAGACATTTAGGAGATGCTGGCCTCCAGACTCACAAATATTTCCACACTGGGTGTTTGACGACAGATTTCCATTAGTGGTGACAGCAGGGCCATTGCATGCCCCATAAAGTTTGTACGACCTCTCTGTTTACGCCCGGCCCTCACTCTGTCACACTCGTTCCAACCCACACATCAGCCAGACATGTAGGCCCCCCACCCCGGGCCCCCCTGCAGACAACATATCATGACACTGGAGCTGCTGTAGCTACACAGTCATTTAATTATGGCACAGGGCTGAAGCGGTTGCATCTTTATTGTGAAAGAAGCTTTGCTTCTTTGTTTCTTTGCCTTAGCACAAAGCAGTCTGTGCCCCCCCACACACACACACACACAAGCACACACATACTGACTCATATTGCTGGCCGATTGAAATGCAGTGAGTTATTCTCACCTGTTGCCTGATAATGTCTAATTTATTTGACCATCTGTTCTCCTGCCTGTGGAGCACTGATCTAATTTATGTTAACCATACCCTGTGTGTATGTGCCTGTGAGGGTGTCTGTGTGTGGTATAATGGAGAAAGCCCATACATGCCTACATAATAAAAAGCTATCATTTATTATCCTACTATTCCCCTCTCTGTGTCAGTGAGTGGGTGGAGTGAGTGGGGATGCAGTATATGAGTGTTAGTGAGTGTCTTATATTTTTATCTCATCTGTGCAGCAACGGACGAGCATAGTGATCCAACCTGGTCTAAAACCTGTTTCCTTTTAGGTGGAGGCAGTAATGCAGAGTCAGAGGGCTAGGTTCAATATTTATAATATAATAATATCATTATTACTTTTGAATATTATCAGTTTTATAATTAATAAGTTCATTATTGTTCAACAAAACAAAAACAAAAGGGGGGTTGTGGACCAGGAACAAAATAATCTAATGGGATAGATAGATAGATAGATAGATAGATAGATAGATAGATAGATAGATAGATAGATAGATAGATAGATAGATAGATAGATAGATAGATAGATAGATAGATAGATAGATAGATAGATAGATAGATAGATAGATAGATAGATAGATAGATAGATAGATAGATAGATAGATAGATAGATAGATAGATAGATAGTTTGACTTTTAAATTATTGCAACATCATGATTTTATATCATAGTGACAGTGGATACCGGTCAAACCAGACAGGGATGCAGCTGTTATATATTTTTAATTAATATCCTTTTCTTGGTACTCCTACAATAAAAGTTGGCACATCCAACCTCACCCCGCCCCCATCCCCATCCCCATCCCCCCATTTCTCAGAGATAATGTGTCGTTGAACAACCAGTCAAGAGACAGAAAAGATAATATCCTTGAAACGAAAACTGTGCTCAATCAGTCATCATTTCAGCTGTTTAATTAAACTGGGTAAAGAAGTGAAGCCTGTCTGGCAGGATCTTTCCTAGCTGTTATAAAGCCTAATGTGGAAATAGGGGGGAGAGGGGGGTCAAGTACTTTAGACCAGAGCAGAACACTTACAATCTCTGCAAGGGAACGGTTGAGACGCTGGCTGGCAAAAACATTTGCAACATTAACATTGAGATGAGATATCGGCTCTATTGGACCAACCACAACACCAGTTCCCTAGAAAGAGGGATCCGAGATTTTCAATTTGCTCTTTTGAAAAGCTGTTCATATCTGAGCACGCTGGCATGCATGTTACACCTGAAGTAACAAAATATAGATGGAGCACCTTTTAGCAGTAACCTTGCAGGTGCAAACAACACTTCAATCCCTCTGCCATATCCAAGAGGGTGACTCAAGGGTGCCAACTTTTTTATCACTAGCTGTTAGGATCTCGGACAGTAAACTGTTTTACTTGACTGTTCCGATTTGGAGTCTTTTGGTCACGGGGCCAAGTGAGCACTTCACACCTGGTTCCCAAAGGAGCTCCATCGCCACTTTTGCACTGTAGGAACTCTTTGTAGTTCCTAGAACCTTTTCAGGAACTAGGCCATAGATTCATAGATTCAGATAGCATAGGACCAAGGACCTAAGTTTCCATAACCATTTTAGCCCCTACTGTCAGGTGGGGTCTTTTTACGGTTCCACAGGAACTCATGGCATTGTTTCTTGGTGATTGGCAGAACTCATGAGTTACGCCGATCCCCAGATAGTTCTTGCGGACTGCAGAATGCTATCTTTTAAAAATCTAAGGTCACTGATGAACTGTTTTTCATGTCTTATGTCCTGTCAAATGGACAGAACCAGCGAGAAATGGACCAACAAGGAGGTCAAAAATCTTCTGGCCCTCTGTGGTACAGAGAGTTTTCCAGCATCTCACAGCAAAATATAAATGTTCACCAAAATAAGTATGGGGTTAGCTCGCAGCAGTGTTCCCATTCCAGAGCAATGTGGATAGAAAATACTGTCTGCGGGTACGCAAAAATAAAAGCTTCCCCTGGGAAAGGGTAGTTCCTGGAACCAAATTCAAGCTGGATAGACTCTGATCTCAGAACTTCTCTGTCTGAAAATGGCTCGTATATGAACTGTTAAATTTAGGCAGACATTATATGAGGCAGGTCCCATGGTTAGCAACACATGTGAGTTAGGATTTAATGCCAAGTTGAAGGCTAGTTGTGTACCCCCCCAAAAAAAGGTGAAAAAGTGGACTTGCAGCAGGAATTATCGATCCTTCCCTGAGGTGCATCTTGGAATAGACTGTGCAGGAAGAACAGGACCGCTCGTGTCTAATTCAGGCGCTTTGAAAGCTGTAGGATGCAGCCCTGAGAAGGAAACATGAATGCACGTGAAGAAAGAATTTCGTGCAGTGTGTGATTGGAGGCCATTGTGGGATCTCCATCAAGGCAAAGACCAGCAGCACTGCGATGGAGGCGGAGGAAGAAAATTCTTCTCAAAACTTTATCAAAGATTCTTGACTAAGTATCCTGTCTGTCACTGGAAACTATTTTCCGTATGGGAGACCGGTTGTTATTTTTTGAAGCTTGAAAAGATATTTTCACAGATTTTCAGCTATAAAATCAAAACCAAAGAAAGTCTGGAATTTGGAGTAATTCATTCTTTAGTTATCTATTCCACTTATTCTGCACCCAGGGTAACGAGGATGCAGGGACCTATCTCAACTGTAATTGGGGAACAGGTAGATCAACAGTGGTACATCCTGGACCGTTCACAGGTTTGTAAAGACCTACAACCATTCACTCACTCATTCACACAACAAATAGAGACATACAAACATTAACTCGCCTATTCACATGTCTGGGCAATTTGGGTCCTCCAATGAACCAGCTCTATGTTTTGAACTGTGGGAGGAGACCAGAGAACCTATACAGACACAAGGGGAACATGCAAACTCTACACAGAAAAGGCCCCCCTGTCGGACTCGAACCAGGGACCTTTTTCATGCGTGGCGGAAGCCCAAACCACTGATCTCTTTTGGTCATTGTATGTCACTTTTGTAGTTGTTTTTGGAATCCAAGGTTATTTTAATTTCCCTTAAGAGGAATATGAACGAGTTAATTTCACAGCGGTGTTTCTCCTCAGCCATCTGTTCAGTAATTGACGAAGGTTGCTTTTTTTCTTTTTCTTTCAATTCCTTGTTGTGATTGAAATATGGCAGAGTGATCACAACCAGATGACAAAGCAAGCAATGAATACCGCAGTCAGTGAGATGGGGGTAACATTGGTTAACAATGATTCAGAAGACCTGCAGCTGCGTGATAACAAACAAGCTAAAGCGACGCTTCAACAGGGGTGTTCCTTTCACCAAATAAATGAACAGCAGCTGCAGTTTAAATGGAAATGTGCTCATTAGGCATGGCTAATTTTGTCTCGGTTTTTAATCTGTATAAAACCAAGTACAATTAAGGCGCTGTTATTTCAGGTCAAACACAGGAATTTAGTGTGATTATTTGATTCTACAAATTATCTTTTCGCATATGTAAATCAATGTAAAGTGCAGTAGGATTGCGTTCAAGGACATTTCCTGTTAGTCTCCACTCCCCTTCGGAACAATCGGGCTACCGAGTCATGCTCCACTTGGACTTTTGGCAATGGACACGACAGTTCTTATTTCCAGCAGCGTCTCAGTGATACTTAATATTCTGGGGAGGTTAGGGTCTAATTCCAAGCCAGCTGCCGTCTAACAGCCTGACTGTGGTTTGGGACAACAGAATATTATCTGAGGGGATTTGATAGTTTTATGATCCTTCTTTGCAGATAGAAATGGCAGTGCTAAACAATTGGCTATTTCACGGTCTGGATTAGAGACAACAGAGAAGGGGTGGATGGGGAGGAGGAGTTGAAATCGGTGTGATAAATCTGAATCAGTTGGGTATAAAAAATGACACTGCTGGGTTTTGCACTTTTTGCTTTTACCTCAATGTACTTTTTCCCACTTTCCCAAGTCATAGCCGTAATGTGATTGTGAGTATGATTGAAGTTTCTCTCATTTGTAATGACGCAGTTAACAAAATCCCCCCCAAAAACTTCCCAAAACACACCAAAGATAAATATATGATAAAATGCAGGCTAATGAAACACTTTCAAATGTTGAAACAATAGTAAAATGTTCTCATGAGATATGGAGCCAACTATCGGAACATGCAATAGGAGGAGATAAAGGTTCTCCACAGGGTGGTTAAGGCTGCACAAAGAATTGTTGGGAGCAGCCCCCCCACCACCACAAAAATTCATCACCAGAACGAGTTCCAACTACATCATGACGGACCCCATCCATGCTGCACATGCACCTTTTGTCCCTCTTACTTCAGAGAAGAGGCTGAAGACCAGCCTCTTTCCCACAGCTGTGAGACTGCTGAATAGTGGTGCTACTATGTACATTCATAGAAAAGATACAACAACTACCTCACTGCATGTTGCACTAAACAAGCTTTGCACATTCCTGTGCTACACTGTTTATTTTGGATGTGCATCATGCTTTCTCATGTTTATTTGTGTATGTTTTGTATATCTAGTACCTGTGCTGGTGCAATGGTTAGCGCTTCCGCCTCCAAGCAAGAAGGACCCTGATTTGATTCCCACAGGGAGCCTTTATGTGTGGAGTTTGCATGTTCTACCATTGTCTGCATGGGCTTCCTCCCACGGCTTAAAAACACGCAGAAGGTTAATTGGAGTAAATATGTGAATGAGAGTGAATGATAGTTTGTCTTTATTTGTGGCCCTGCTACGGCTTGACTACTGGTTCGTCTAGGGCAGGGATGGGCAATTAATTTTTACAAGGGGCCATGTGAGAAACCTGAACGATGTTAGAGGGCCAATCAATGATAACAGAAAAGGAACACACTAGTTTAACATGAATGGCATGCATGTTTTTTCATTCATGTTCTGATTGACCTCATGCGGCCGGGACAAGGATGCCCAAAGGGTGACATGTGTGTAAGACGCCTGGGTCAGGTTTTGGGTGTACCCCGCCTCTCGCCCAATGACAGCGGGAATAGGCCCCAGCGTCCCTTTGACCCAAACTGCAGGATAAATGGTAGATAATGAATAAGTTAATGATAACTCATGTTTATTGTGCATATTTTTTACATATTCTTATTTCTATCTCGTTTGGCTACTAACAGCATTCTGCCGGGCCTCAAGAAACTAATTTTGTTCCATTCTCATTAGGGTGGGATAGCAATAAAAACTTTTTGAATCCCAAAGTAATAAGTCCCCATGACCCCTGCCTTCACAACTGTACAACCTCTTCCATTTTAGTGTAACACGTTTTCTAGTGCTCATTTACAAAATGTTATCAGGTCCCACATTATGTGCTTTTAACGCTGGAGTATGTTATTATGAAAAAAAATGTGCCTAAAGTCTCCATTATGTTTGTGCACTCCTTTTAATTTTCCACCTGGGTATTCGCTGTAAAATCTTCTTATCCCCTCCTCTCCACTGTTTTGCACAATGTCCTATTTGTATCGAGATGGGTGTAGTTTGTTATCTCGATTATTTTTCTTTTCAATTTGAGTTAAACTTCTGGAAAGGTATTTTAAGACTAAATTATAGTACTTTCAAGGCACCAAAGCTGTAGAAGAATTTAAATTGTTTAGATATTCTATGTGCAGGGTTGGTCTGACAATAACAGGCATTCAGAGTATTTTAGTTTAATGATTTTTTTGAAGAGTTTTAAATGCGGTGTAGCTACTTGAGCAAAAGTGAGAAACAGATAGCCTTTACCAGCTATATTTCCTGGATTTTGTCAAAGTACGCAACCAAGAGCAATGTTTATCCCCTTCATGTTGATAAAGGCTGGAAATATCGCAAATCCTGTCCACTCATTTTAAGAGTGCACGTCTTTTGAGGTGTCAACTCACTGTATTAAAGGTCCACCCTTGTGATATTGGATCAGTTTTGCAGGGGATTTTTTTTTCAATCTCCGTAAATGTGTCAACCAAGTTTCAGTAATAAAAGCTTAGGGATTGTATTCAGTCTCTGAGGGACGTGTCCTGGGAACAACTTGGACGTTACACTTCTCTGTGTTTATCTGCAATGTCACATCGTATATTTGGTTTTATTCCATGGTTAATGTACCCTTTTGTGCGATAACCCTGTGGGAGGAGAGCTAAAGAGAGCGATATAATTCACACAGAGGCAATGTTTCCTCCTTTTATCAAAATAAACTGACAGCCATAAAAGTGATCCCAGACTCACAGAGTTTATTCTGTCACACTGCTACAATGCAGAGGCCCGGTTTGATAGATAAACAGATAACGCAGCTTATTGGGTTTCAGACAAAGAGGCTACCTGACCTTGCATAGCATACAATGATGGGCATGATAAGCATCAGCTGTGATGAATGTAGGGTTTGAGTGGGACACTGAGTCCAGGGACATCAGTGATGAGGCAGCTTCATATCAACATTACAGAACCAACATTAGAACCAAAATGGATATTGCATCCATCACCGTTTTCCTTTCTTTATATCTAAAACGAGATCTGTTCAATTCGAACTACATATTTTTGAATAAAAATTTCTGGTGTAGTCAAATGGTCTGGCCTGAGCTTTTTTTCCCATGACATGGTTAAAATTATCAATTAAGATGCTTTCCTGTTATGCGAGACATTTCAAAACATATCACTATGGAAGAAAAATAATCAAATTCAGGAATCTATATTGGGCGTTGTTCACTTCAAGAAATAACACTGATATATGTGTGATAGTGGGCAAAGTGTCTGTAATCTTCGCAGGAAGACCATACATCATGAAAGATCATGTCATGCTGAGTCATGTTATTTGTGATTGATATTCATGATCAGGCGTTTAAATCTTCAATGGAACTCATGGGTTTAAAAAAGGACAAAACGTGCTTGTGTTAATTTACTCATTGGCCATTGTTAGCTGCACTCGCTAGTTGTTGATTTCTTTGCAGCATCAGTCTATATTACTTCATTTTGTGTTCATCTTTGCATGTCCTCCCCTGGTTCTTCCAGGTTCTCCGGTTTCCTCCAACAGTCCAGTAGCATGCAGTAGGTTCACTGGAGACCCTAAATTACTTAGCCATGAATTAACACGTGAATGATTGTATGTCATACACCCCTACGATGGACTGGGGGCTGGTCCAGGATGTACCCCAGCTCCTGCCTGATGACAGCTGGGATTGGCTCCAGCACCTCTGCAACGCTTAATGCAGGATATGCAGTATAGTTATTGAATTAATGAATGTTTTTCTTCATTTAATGAAACCTAACAAATACAGAAAGTAAAGCAAAAGTTGACAACCAAGAAAAATGGACATATGGACAGATATAAGATCAGTCTGCCTGAAGTTCTACGTAAGCAGCAGGTAACATTTAAATCAGGCTCCATAAGCAATCATGTAAATTCAAGCAAATTTCATGAAGCGTTTGTGGAGTAGCATGATGCAACCTACCAGTCTTAACCTACTTTGTCAAGACAAGCTTCTGTCTAAATGTGTTACAAGTTTTAGTCCACATATTTAAAGTGTTAAATATATCTATGTAATTCATTATATCTTGTTTGTATTGTCTGCAATAAAATGGAATGTAGAGTAAGCTAATTTGCAATTCTAATATGGATTTGAGGTCTTCTGACAATAGTAACATAGATCAACTCCTTTGTTGGTTGATTTCGAGCTCACATTGCAGGTTCAATGACCCATGGGCAAATAGGCTTTTCAACTTCCCCACACGTTTTTGTTGTTGTTTTTTATCAAACCTCTCATACATTTCCCTTTGAATGTTCTACAAAATACATTAATTTTTTGTGCAGTCACTTCCCAATTTCCATCAATCTGTTGTGGTAAAGGAGGAGCTGATCCAAAAAGCACAGCTCTCGATATACATTCCCACCCTCACCTGTGGTCACGAGCTGTGGGTAGTGACCGAATGAACAAGCTCAGCGATGCAGACGGCTGAAATGAGTTTCCTCTGCAGGGTTTCCGGGTTACAGATAGGGGTAGAAGCTCAGTCATCCGGTAGGGGCTCAGTGTAGTGCTGCTTCTCCTCCGTACTGAGAGGAGCCAGAGGAGGTGGCCGGGGGATCTGGTCAGGTTTCCTCCTGGATGCCTCCCTGATGAGAAGATACAGGCACATCCCACCAGGAGGAGGTCTGGAGGAAGACCCAGGACATGTTGGAGGGACTGTATCACTCGGCTAGCCTGAGAACATCTGGCGATTCCTCCCTGGAAGAGCTTGACAAAGTACCTGGAAAGAGAGAAGTCTCTGCCTCGCAGTTTTGACTGCTGCCCTCTGGATTAATGATGGATGGATGGATGGATGAGTGGATGGATGGATGGATGGATGGATGGATGGATGGATGGATGGATGGATGGATGGATGGATGGATGGATGGATGGATGGATGGATGGATGGATGGATATACAGCACACCCCCAGAAATGGCTTGCCCCAATGACTACAGCCTCAGCCTTCATTCCTGGAAAATAAGTGACAAACAACACACTGAAAATCATCCCATATTACGTCAGGTTTGGTTCATTTTCCTATCGTATACTGGATGATTTTTTTCCTTCTTTAAATCATCTGCAGCCAATGTCGTCTGATGTGGAGCTTTGAGGTGGGAAAGAGGAAGAGGTACCAGTGGAGTTGCTGTCACTGTATTGGAAGTCTTGAATCAAAATTCACAGATATCGGAGAAACGCAACCATGTCAAGATGAAATAAGCAAGCACGGGGAATCTCCTCCCCCGTCTGTTCTAAATCCAGTGGTATGCCATTATTTTGCGAGCCAACATTTTATATTAGCTATCAGAGCATGCTCTGGAAACCCAGTATTCTTTATACCCAGATCTTTGATTAACAAGCAGTGTGTCAGAGTGCATCATGAAAATTGTTTGGTCAGAAACCCCATCTCTCCGATGCACAACTAATAATAGACGATATAAATAGCTGTGTGCTCCACAGCTTTATTTCTGATGGAGCCTGGAACTATTTCTCCTTTTTGCCTCGTATACTGAAGGAATTGATAAAAAAAACATTTTCACTTCGACCTGTGCAGTTGCTGCTTTCACAAAAAAAATGCAATAAAACAATGTTATATAGGGTCTTCATATCTTTTCTTTTTTACTCTATCAGTAATTTTGAGTGCAATGCATGCTTTCTTTTCCCTATGGACTGCACACAGAGAAACACAAGACATGGGGGGAATTTCGAAAGCCATATGAGATCTCCTGTCCAATCCAGAGGGAATTCAAGCCAGAGTAAAAATACAGTCTTATATTGAACCATCCACATGGGGAGAGTCAAGGTCTTTTAGCTGAAAAATCGGAGGTCCAAAATTTGAACATTTCTGAAAACTTTTACAAGAGCAGGTTAATCAGGGAGATTTCAAATTTAGCCCCACAAAGAAATCACCCCTTGATATATTTGTAAAAACACACAAAAACTTTCAGCACTTGCTAACATTGATTCCCATAAACGCAATCTACAAAATTTGACGCTTTTGTTAGAAAAATCATACTTGCGCTTGGCCAGTTCTCAGTAAAAAATGCCACCCATTGTTTTTTTAATTCACTGCACCAACAGTAAAATCTGCAACAGTTTGTCCAGCCCTCATACAAACAATCCCTAACAAGTACACTCCAAACGACACCACAAACTGAAACGTGTCACTTCTGAGGATGTTGTTTAGTTTGCTGAGAGACTCACTCAATTGCACCCGCTCACAAAAAGCAAAGCCAGTGAATGACTAACTTGTTGTCAAAGCTTGTTGTGGCAACAGGACTTGTTTTTTCTCTTGAAGACATTTCCCCTCCCATCCAAGCGGTTTCTTCATTTCTACTAGATGATTGGGATGGATCTGGTATTTGTGTATTGATCTCCAGATCCATCTACATCCTGCAAACCACCTGGGGAAATCCACAATGGAACCTGAGCCTGGTGACAAGTGATTTTTAGTGTGTTTCTTTTATTATTTACAACCTACAAGGTCAGTTTCTGAAATTAGTGCCTTTGTTCCCCCAGTGACAAACGCAACAATGAACACATTAACGTAACGAACCCATTCAACCTAGTTTCTGCAAAACAACTCACACATTAACATATCGAACCATCTCAACATGGACCAACATCAAACACCAAACCCAGCACTTATATCACAGAAACTTCAACAAACTGACATAGAACAGGAACAAAGACCACAACACAATCACTCAACATTGATGACAAGTTTACAATGATTCACTGGAAACATAAATATGAGTAATCTTAAAAAAGCAAGTCCAGAGGTAATTAATGACTTTAGAGTCAATAGGGCGAGGGTTATTCAGAGTTTCACCACTGCTCAAAATTCAAGCCAAACGGGAGCAGAATCTTGCAGCAGGTGCAGGAAAATGAAGTGATAGAAATAAATAGCGACTGTGTGACACATAAATATATTATGGGGGAAGGCTGTGTTTGATGAGTTCGCCGGAGGCAGATCAACAGTATGTGACAGAATGTGTGTACGTTCCCAGGGTCGCACTAAATGTTACGAAACCAGCACAACGCGTACAAGGCTGCATATGATATTTTATAGGAGTAGAAATATACTCATTCCACCACTGCAGGAACATGTTTTATTTAAAACAGTACACAACTACTTGATTTGCCATGTCAGTGTTCAGTTTCTATCTTTGAGGGGAAAATGCTGCTATAATTAGGGTTATGAGTGCTTCCAATACGATCAAAAAGAAGGTAAGATGTATCCTCGACACCCTTGGGTCAATGTTGCAATCTCCATCTCTGGGAAAATTGGTTTACTCACTGCCAAGCCACTTCACATGCTAACCCTGATATGATAATCCCCTTGTCCAGCCACTCAACTAATAAAACATTTGTTCGTTTGGTTCATTCAAGGGTGCTACTTACAGTAAATCATTAAGCTGAAGACAAAGCCCAGTGTTTTACTTCGGTCTTTTCTCGCTAGTGTTTTATCATTTGTTTCTGCAGCACAGCACGCGCAAACCCTAGAGCCCAAAGGTGTTTTCCTTGCAGATAATGAATCAAAGACACTATCAAGCCCAGGATTGATGCTGGTGTTGACCTGTCTCCTTGACCCAACCCTCCCCCAAGAGACCCCACAATCTTGCCATATCAGAGCCACCCAGATTTTGAGCTTGTCTTTAAGCAGAAAGGAAACATCTCTAACTTTCATCTCCGGGGGCCAATCATTCCCAAGTAGCAGACAGGAATAAGCTGATGTCTCTGAAGTCTTAGTTTGTTCACAGTTCCTCTGCTCCCTTCTGATTTTTGCTAAGATCCTAAATCCCCCTCTGTCTGGAGCTGAGGCCTAGCCTGGAAGTAAATACTCTCAGGAGAAAAACAAAGCAATCACCACAGTCAGCTTTATTGGACCCGTGAGCTGAAAACTTTTGGAAATAGTCAACAGTAAAAACCACTGGGAGCACTTAGGTTACACGTGTTTGCTTGAGGTTTAAACTGAATTTTCCTTTGAAAGCCGATTACAAGGGAACAAACAGGAAACACTGTTGTCAGCTGTTCATCAAAATAAACCATAGACCTACCACAATACATCTTTAGAAAGTTTGTTTCATAGACCAACTACGTAAATATGTAAATGGTCTCAACTTACATAGTGCTTTCATAGCTTGCAGTTTCAAAGTGCTTTACACTTGATAGCGTTCACCTACTAACACACCGATTGCAGCAGAGCTGCCATGCAATGCGCAAACCAGGTCATCAGGAGCAACTCAGATTTCGGTGTCTTGCCCAAGGATACCTAGACATGCAGACGATTGGAGGGACTGCATTATAAAGTATAATTTATATAGAGTTTGATGGTACTATCTAAGTATATAGGAGCAATATTAAGCCATATGTGGTTATTCAAAGTATTCCACAAGGCAGTAAGAAAAATAGTGTTGCTGCTTGGTCACTCACTGAGCAGTTCTGAAACCATTCCGTAAACACTGTACTTTGATGAGAGTACATGCAAACATTCTGTGTAAAGAATCAAAATTCTTAGTTTACATGACCTTTTCTATCCCCTGTCTGTCACTTCATCTTTTCAACTTGGCCAGTTAAATGGCTAAAGGCACATCTTTATCTAAAAATGCTAGTGTTGCTATATTTAAGGGTGTGAGTCATGAGGTTTTTCAGAAGACTCTTCATTTTTAGTCATATTATCACATCTCATGTTACTATTTTCACATACAGCAATATCTCAACAGCAGAAACAGCTTATTGTAATTGACTCAAATGCACAGTTACCGACACTTCATTTCAGCAGTTTTGGAAAAAAAAAAAGTTTAATAATTCAGAGCATTTATCTGGGTATTTCCGTCTTTTTCCCCAAATCATTATCTCACAAAGTGGTTCATGAAGAAGAAGAGTTTGAGTTTAAAAATTCTCTTTAATCACACGTTGGGATTTGACAGGAATACATTCAGCGAAAACACGTAAAGATACTCAGTCAATGTCATTGGCAGGGAATCAACTCAGAATGAGGACATCAACTCGCCATGGTTGTTTACAGAGCACAAAATGCTTCCTATCACCTCAGTAGAACTGAAGTCCCCCAAGTTGCCGGTGAAAGACAAGAAATCAAAATCCACTTTTAGGCAAGTCTTAATCAGCGCTTTTAAGACCGTCACTGGACTCTCGTCCCCTTGATCGGGGGCGTCTTTTTCTGGGTCAGCAAAATGGCTAATTTGGTTATCAGTGTCACTAAAGTAGTTGGAGACAACAACTTTCTCATAGACGGCATAATCTAAGAAATCATTCATGTCCTCCACAGAGGACAACTCTTCGCCCTCACCTAACTTGCTTCCTGCCTCACCCTTATCCACAGTAGTTTGGTCATGTGTGCCACCCAAAAAGCTCGAGAGCACACCAGTCCCTGCTGTCGTCAAAGAGGAAGCAGCCTTATTTCCACAATGACAATGGGAATGTGCGTGCCCTGCCTGCACTGGGTCCATACTAACAGGCAAAGGGGTGGGGTTCACTATACTCGCTGCACCGGTGGATGCAGCCCCACCAGCCACCAATACATCAGCAGGCATGGCGGCCCAAACCGCAGACATAGTTAGAGTCATGGCGGAAGCCCTCAAAGCCATTGTTCCGCCACCAGCAACCGGATCGCCCTCCGATTCTGGCCTCCTGTGCGGACAAGCAACCCGTTTGTGGCCCACATCCCCACATTCAAAACATTTCATCTGTCCTGAGCTGTCATACACCAAATAGGAGCTATCTCTGTGCTTCACCCTGAATGAGACATCCAGGGTTTGTGACTGTGCCTCCAAAAACATGAAAACCTGCCTCCTCAAGCACTGAACATGCTTTAGCCTGGAATAGTTGCACCCCAGGCTCACTGTTTTAAAGCCACTGGCAAACTTTCCAAACCTTTTGAGTTCCTTTTTCAATAGTCTGTTTGAAATGAAAGGCTATACACGGAGACGGTGATCCGCGTTGAAGGTGCAGACTGGGGGGGACACCTGCACGAAGGTATCTCAGATGACCACGTCGCTAGCAATCAGCTGGTGGACGAGCACTTCCGACTTCAGGAAGGCAACCACAGCTCAGGTCATTCTGGACGCATACGTCAGATTGTGATGTCCCGCCTGCTCGCTGACTGCAAGCTGTATTCCCTCCACGGACATTAAACTCTCAAGTCAGCACCACCAACATACCTTCTTGCGTCTGTCTTTTTCACTGATGTTTTTGCTTCGCTCACTTTGTTTTGTCTTCATCACCATAAGGCACTTTATGTACTGACTGTTACTTTGCTCTTTTAAAGACCATTCACATCATACAAGACACTTGCCATCTCTGTATAAAAGGCATCTGAATTCATTAATACCTGACTTAGTGGGAGACTCCGACTACTTAAATTGGAGGAGTTTTCTAGACCATAGTTCACTATCTTCCTAAGAAAAACAATTTGAGACCCACTGCGATACAGCCAGAACAAATAGTTGGATCAATGAAAAGTTACAGATGGATATATTGGGTGGCCAGAGAGCACCGTCTCGTTTGAGGTGATTTCTTTAGAGAGTTTAAATTGATTTTATACAAATCTCTCCTTAACTGCATGAGGTTGCAGTAAATGTTCACATTGTCACATGAATCTTGTTTTAAGTCTCTCATCTCTTGTGTTTGCAGGAGGTTGCATCAATCCCTCTTTCATACTGTCAAAACTCACACCGCTTATCCCCAGGAGATACCAAGAAGTGATGCATTTATATTGCTGATGCAGATCTTTGATCAGCCATGTTGGAAACTTTGATCTGTCATCTCTCTTTGTTATGTGGACAAGTAGCATCCCTGTACTTTGAATGGAGAATAACTCCACCGTGTCCAATTTGAGCTGGAAGCCTTAAAAGCAAACCTCGTGTGATTATTAGTCGACAACATCAAAGGGAGAGTGTCTCGCTTCGCTAACTGTCTTGTTGCACTCATGCTTCTAATACAAACATAAGTTTAGATATATTTGTATTCTTGACTTAGTATTTAGTCAGTCAGTACAATTTTTTCCCAGTTCAATTCACATTTCTACATGTGTGAAATCAAGAGTGTAAAACAATACTGGTCCGGCTAGTAAAAGGTCCCACACACCCCTAAATTGGTCTTGGAGATGTCATTCATTTATTCATTCATTTATTCATTAAATATACCCCTCATACGGCACTCAGGGTTGCGGGGTTGCTGATGTCTATCCAAGCAATCACTGGGTGATAGGCATGGTTAACTCTGGACCAGTGGCCAGCCAATCACAGAGCCACATATAGAGATATACCACCATTCACTCTCTCATTTACACATCTGGGCAATTAAGAGTCTCCAATGAGCCTACCCCATGTTTTTGGACTGTGGGAGGAGACCAGAGAACCCAGAAACTCCACAGAAAATGGCCCCCTGTAAAATTCAAACCGAGAACCGTTCTCACTGTGGAGCACTAACCACAGCGCCACTGAGAATTATTATGGTAAATCTGTGCATAACAAAATATTGAAATAACAAAAATCAACTGGAAGAGAAAGAATCTTCTTCTTTTTCTTCTACTTTTTGACTTTCACACCTAGCTTTTCACGTGTGGACTTTTGGACTCATCAGTTATATTAATTTATGTGAAATCAATAGCAGGAATTACAAAAAAAGAAAAACAAAAGAATTGCATGTCGTGCAAATGGGCATTTTGGCCTCCCCTACACATCGGAACGATGAAACAGCATAGAGCCTTGCAGTCGAACTTGTCCTCTGTAAAGGACGACACTCTGCATTAACGATTACTTACAACCACCCTGCCATTTCACATCACATTTAGGTTCTATCATAATTATCAGCCTCACTTTTAAATTTCCTAAGGTCATTTTAATCTTAAACATGAAAACCCTCCTTTCAAAGTATAAACCACACTACATCAAAAACCTGTATGAGTTTGTTGATTTTTCTGTTGGATGTGATGTGTAGTGCCCATACTGGTTTAAGCAATTTCCTTTTTTTTCTTCCTTTTTTTTTAATGGGATTTTTTATTATGGGATTATCAATTCACATGCTGTGCTTCTTCTGCAGCCTCAGTGTTGCAAAAACAAGCTCTTTCAGAGCCCCTTGCTGATTTTAGACAGAAACTCGATCCTGAACTGGATTACCCCTCACTTCTGACTCGGAAGGGGCGGCTGTGACAACTATCCATTATGCATTTGCATCAAACGCAGAAAACTTGTCTTGCTGCTGTCAGAGGGAGAAACATGAGGAAGAGTCATCTACCCCACCCAGCCGCCCCCAGGGGATATGAGGAAGTACTTTAATTCAACTGTGTTTTTTTGTGTTCAAAACAGAACACAATAGTATATTTCATCAATAATCCCAAAAAATAATTGCACTGATTTATAATTTATGCCTGATCAGTTATTTTACCCTCTATCTGTTCACCTGTAATTTGTTTTAGTGCCTGTCCATTAAAACTTCAGGATGAACTTTCCCATTTTCTCATAAAAAGCAGTATTAACCTTTGTATCTGCATCAGAGTAATTCTCCAGTAACAAAAAAGCCTGCTGTGCAAAGGTCTCTGTAGGTTAATTGCTGTGTGTATACATTCTTTTTTACTTCAGATCTATTTTTAAAGACGTCCATAGCTGATATGTAAATTCACACTTGCATTACACTTGAAGCAGCCCTCCTGAGTTTGTGAGGGTTTTATTAAAGACCCGTTAAAGGGAATAAACAAGCAGATTCTAGATACCATCTCTTCGCCCCCCAGGTGTTTGAAGACCACTTCACCTGTCCACTTACATTAACTCAACTCTTTACCTATCTCACAGTTATTTCCAGCTGCAGCATGAAATATCTGTGAAATTTATAGTGTGGAATCGTCCAAATGCTCAATGAAACGTGTCAGGGAGCATCCGTTCTGTCTGCTTGTATAACACAGACATTGATGGATATCAGATTCAATCACTCATTCAGTTATTTCTCATACTTTGATGGCAACCTGAAAAAGCCCATTTGATTCCTTTTTCCCCCAGACTATTGATTAGTGAAACATCTGAACCATATTGTGTAAAGGTAGCCTTAGTTTTGGTTTATACCTCTGTAACAACCTATAATGGCTGATTCACATGTTGAGTTAGTTTGACTGGTCCATACTGAGGTTCTTCACAAAATTAATGCATTTTACTCCTAACATTTTGGTTTGGATGACAGACAGGGAGTTGTTTTCAGGGGACATTTTGTAAAAAAAAACTGTATTCATCCTTCTAACCAGGACACAAACCTTTAGTTGAAATTTTACATTTTAGATCACTTTGCTATGGTGATCCTGAAAAAGCAGTATTTTTGAGGAAATACTTGGTGGTTAGGTTTGGTTAGGTTGGTTTATCTGCTTATAGTGTTGAGCAATCTGGGCACCGATGGAATGAATGACCTGCAGTAGCATTCCTTCTTGCAGCAAGGATGCAACAGTCTTTGGCTGAAGGAGCTGCTTAGAGCCCCCACAGTGTCGTGCAGAGGGTGAGAACAGTTGTCCCTGATGGATTCTGGCTTAGTCATCATCCTCCTCATGCTCAACACCTTGATGGATTTCGGAGGGCAGTCCGAGACTGAGCTCGGTCAGGCCTGGTCCTTGACTTGGTCGACCATCCACAGACTGTATTCTGTGACAAGCTGACAGAAGGCAGTAAAATACTGCTCAATAAAGAATAAAATAAAAATCTGCTTTGTAGATATTATCGACAAGGACTCCCCTGCCATCACATGCACAGCCATGAGCAAGACTTGCCCGTCAAGACAGCACACTTAATTGCCAGACCTGGGCTTTATGTTCCTGCCTTCTACCCATCAGCAGCTTGACTTATCAGAAAAAAAGCTTCCCAGGGCTCCCTCCTTATTTTGTGCATCTCAGAGGGAAAAACAAATGAAAGAATGCTGGCAGGGATTAAGCTGTTCCAGACAGTGTGCTGCAGGAACAACTGGAATACAATAGTGTTTGGAGGATGGGGGCAACATCAAAAAATAAAAAGGGAAAAAAAAAGATGAAGTATAATTGTCGACAATTCTCATTCCCTCGCCAGAATCCCTCCAGTCAGTGTTTGGCTTGGGACTCTCTGCCCTTCAACTGTCTGACAGTTCATTCGCAGGCAACGTCACAGGAGAGCTGATTGGAGCTGTCAATCAATTACACACATGCACACACACATACACACACAGACACACACACACACACACACACACACACACACACACACACACACACACACGTGCAGAATTAATGAAAAATGCTGTATTTTCCTTCCAAAATCTTAAATATGTTATTGTTTGTTTCCTTTCATCTAATTTGTGTTCCCACATCCATTAACCACCAGTCACCAGAGGATCCAGACAATTTTTGTAGACTATTTTTTCCTCCACAATATAATTTAGGTACTTGAGGATGTTTCACACAGGTATATTGCTGAAATGTGGAAAACCCACATACAAATGTACAATGTATCAAATAAGCACACTTAATCTGGGGGGAATTTTCCCGAACACTGTGTTACATTCTCATCAGTGCTCTTGAATGATAAAAAATGGAAACAAATGAATCAAAACATGGTGGCTTGGCAGTACAGTGGTAAGCGCTTTCCTGGTTCAATTTTGTTTGCATGTTCTCCCTGTGTCTTTGTGTTTCGTCCAAAAACATACAGCAGGTTCAATGGAGATCCTACGTTGCTAAGACATGGGAGTAAAATGGTAAATGGTTGTACACCTCTTTATGATGTGATAATGAGAGAGTGAATGGTTGAATTTAAGCACTTATATGTGGCTGTGTAACTGACTGGCGGCCGGTCCAGGGTGGCGCCGCCTCTCGCCCAATGACAGCTTGAATAGGCTCCAGTATCCCTCCGACCCTGAGTGCAGGATAAGTAGTATAGATAATGAATGAATCAATCAATCAAAATATTAGGCCATCATAATAAACAGAAATGTGGAAAAAATATTTACACATTAGTAATATTAATCATATCAATAGTGTTATTAGTAGTATTCCTGGAATTATTAATGGTATCAACTTGTGAATTTACTTTGTTTTATTTGAAGTGTGTTTTTTGACACTGGCTGTCCTGTCTTGATCTTTAGATGCAACTGGCCTTGCTGTGTGGGTGATAACTGCATTATTAATGAAAATGTCGGTGTTGGCAGTGGTGTCCAAAGGATTTACTGGGTCAAACATATCAGGTGGCAACCGGCTGAAGCTAAAATCCTCTGTAAATGAATTCTATGGATGCTCTGCAGCATGTGCTTGTGCAGATAAACATTTTTTTTTTTCATACATTGTAACTCGCAAGACCCCTCACGCTTGGAGTGAAAGCGCCTTTTAAAATACAACCTCTCCAATTTTGGGGGGGCCGAGCTCCACCCTCACCAGAATCCTGAAAACACCACCAGCGAATTAAATAGTAAGGATGGTGGAGAGAAACATCGCCCACATCGTATTCTATGGAAGTGTATATATTTATATTTTTTTTATTTGTTTTAAGACCTATTTAGTTTTACCACATAAAAAAAGATGTTTTAGTCAACATCTGCTTCATAGCTCGGTCAGTTTGAATGTGTATTTTCATTTTCTGCATGAAAAAATAGCTCTCATAAGAGGAGAGAGAGAGTGATTTCATCATTCAAAAATGGAAACCTTTGATAAAAACATGCTAAAAAATTATAACAACAGACTGACACACTGTACGGTTATAACTTATTTTACTGCAATAATTCAGTCAACAGTTTTTTTTTTCATTGTTTCATATTTCATTCAATTTTTGAAAACAAAATGATTTATTCGACCCATGCCTCCTATCCTGTCTGCACTTTTGTCCCTTCATCAGTGCATGATAGAAACTTCATATCTTCTCCCGAGTCCCGGGCTTACTCATTTGACAGAATCCCAGGGGGCGTGGCTTGATCCCCTGCAATGATCCTGCCTCTTTATGAATATCACAGCTATCGTTATATTCTGTCAGCTACTACCATGTAAGTATAGTTCTACCATTAATATCAAATTAGTTATGCCTGTCCTTCCCAACCTGCATACCGCTCTCTATCTCGATCGCACCCTTGCTTTCAATCTTTCTGTCTTTCTGTCTCGCACACTCACTTTCTACCCCACTCAGTCGAGGCAGAAGGCCACCCTCATTGAGCTTGGTATGTCCAAGGTGTCTGCAGTGTTTCTTTGCCGCTGTCACCAAGTGCTTGCTCATGTTTGATCCAGATCTTCTCAACAAGTAACATGTCATGATACAACTGTGTTGTGATTTGGGATACATCCATCCATCCATCCATCGTCTGCCGCTTATCCTGCACTCAGCTGACGGATCCCGGGAAGCTCTCATCGGGCAAGAGGCGGGGTATACCCTGAACTGGTTGCCAGTCAATCACAGGGCCGTATATACGGGCAAACAACCATTCACTCGCTCAGTCATTCGGGGCAATTTTTATTTGGGATACAGTATATGAATAAAATCTGACCTTACTTGACTACAGGATGAATGAGAAAATGTTTGTAAGCAAGGCAAGTATTGTCAAACTCAGCTCCTTTGGTCAAGGAAATTGACCATGGGACTTGAGTTTGGCAGCAAGAGTTTTATCTGGGCTGATTCCCACATCAGACAGAGGACTTCTTTGTTTCTCCTTTAATGGATGCGAAACAACAAATGACCAGGCACTTCACTAATGGACTGGAAATGAGAAAAGATTACCATTATGTTGACAGCTTTTTTACACCAGCCCAGCAGTTTTTCAGTGGCTTGCTGCCAGTAATTCACTTGCCTGTTTGGCTATCAGGCATCCGCACAGCATGAGTACATGAGGTGACTTCTGACGGACCTGGGCCTTTGTAAAAAGGAAGGACGAGGTGAAAAAGGTGGTGGGCAGTGGTTCTTCAAGGATGCTCGGACCTCTGATACCATCAGATATAAAAACATGCTCATCCAGAAACTATTAAGGGAGTTTCCAATCAGCAAAATGCTGTAAAGAAATGAATCACTAACCGTTCATTGTCAATCAACTTTGACCAATGAGAGATGTACTGAATTACATGAATATTTCCCATCACTTTCCTTTGAATAGTGTTGGACTGTGACACAGCGCAGCAAGAGGGGTCACTGGGTCTTTTCTGACAGGAGTTTGATTGTCTTCCTCATGTCTATGTGGCTTTGTATTGGGTTCTCCGGTTGAGTCCCACAGTCCAAAGACATACAGCAATGGTTAACTCAAGACCCTAATTTGCCCAGGCGTGTAAATGAGTGAGTGCATGGCTCTGTACGTGGCCCTGTGATTGACTGGCAACAACACGGTGAACCCTGCTTCTAACCCAATGACAGCCTGTACAGGCTTCAGGCAAATCTGACTGCGGTATAGATAAGAAGGATATACTGAATGAGGTGTATTGTCGACTCAAGAATGGCAGCCTGTCCAACAATGTAGGTTTAAATCAAATTGTAGGGTATTCATCCTTACAGTTTGTCACATCAGTCCCCAGCTGCTCCTGTCTGCATGCCAAAGCATCCTTGGACAGTAAACCTCAAGTTGCTCCTAATGGTCTGGTTAGCGCTTTGTATGGAAGCTCTGTGACAGTGTATGTATGAATGGGTGAATATGAAATCCGGGGAAAAGTGCTATAAAGGTGGTGAAAGGGCCATATACTGTAAGTGGAGACCACCATTTAACATCCACCAAAACAAGATTGTTGATAGACCTTGATTGGAAAAAAAAGTGGAAGCACATTTGATTGATTCACTGACATCGGTGGAGGATCAACATGGCTACAGGATGACGTCCGAGGAACGTCCATCATGGTTGTTCCCTATTTTTTTGTCAGGGATACATCCTTGGCCCATTATCCCATGATGTACATGTGCTGGGAAACATGTTGCAGCACTGGCTCACAAGCCAGAACTTGTTTTGGAGAAATCCAGCCCAGGATTGTTAAGGTTTACCCCCGATGCCTGCTGAGGTGAATCTTGAAAAACCACTCATAGAAAGCATGATGTCATCCAGAGGAAGACCAGAGATCCTTAATCAGTGCCAGGAAGGGGTATAGTGTTGCCAAACTGGTCCAGAATGGCTGTTTCTACAACTTTTCTGCAAACTCTCAGATGCATCTCAGGCCGAAAACTGCTAGCTTTAGCTCACATCGCAGAAAGAAACACCCGGAGTTTTGTCAAATGCCTTCACATTCCCCATTGGGATGGATAAAGTGCATACCTCTCTACCGACCCACACTCCCCAGGGCTTGTTCCTCTAGCCATGAGAGGAGCTTTCCTCACTCACAGAAGACACAAAAACAAAAAAGCGAGTCACTGTTATTCCACCACTTTAGCTCTTTCAAAGATACACATCCAGTTTATAAGTGCCATGGATTAACTTTCTCATATTCATTAGTGGTGTAGCACATTATACAAAAAACTACGAAAGGTTATAAATGATAGTTTATCATTTGACATACTTATGTATGTTCAGTATGATCAGTGTTCCAATTATAAATCTATTTCTTCTAAGCCATGCTCTGCCCGCAACCATCAATCAATACAGATTTTTTTTAAATGTAACTTTCTGACTTGCTCTTACTGTTTTTTGATGTAAAATAGTAAGTGCAGGGAAATTGTGGACAGAAAATAAGCCAAATGTGTGAAATCCATCATAGTGGCACAAAGTGTCATTCTGAAAACATTGTGTTTTGGTGTGGGCACACTCTCATAACACTCAGCTGAGGATAAATGGATGGGAGGGTGTTGTTAAAGGCCAGTGTGAACTTGGGAGGAGATGAATGAGAGCAGGTGGATGTGATGCAGAATCGGTTTGGCATTCTGGATGTTGCGTGATTTGTTGAGCATTCAGGCAGTGCAGCTGTTTTGACCCACTCCAACACACCACCCACCACGTAATATCCTGTGTGAAGTGATGTATAGTCCGACATACTCTAGCATTTTATTGTGTGGTGAGGTATGATACGTTACGTTACGCGATGTTACGTTATGTTACGCTATGTTCCGTACCGTTGCGTACTTTACATTGCATTTCGTTGTGTCACAGTACGGCAATGTACAGTACAGTATAGTATGGTTAGATTTCATTCATATACCGCCAAATCACAACAAAGTTGTCACTTGACACTTACCATGTAGAGCAGGTCTGGAACGCAACCTGGCGGACAAATAACTCCCATTATTCTGAGGAAATTAGAGCAGTCATGTGACGTCATTTAACGTTGCGTTATATTAGGCTACGTCACATCACGTTGTGTTAGATTATGCTGCAGTAACATTGGGTTGCGACACGGTTGCGTCACTTGACCGACCTCTGGACCACAATCTGGAGCACGAATAAAGGGGTGGTGTGGCGCAGGGGATAGAGCAATCGTTCTCGGACCAAAACAGTAATGGTTTTGATTCTGCGCTTTTCCGAGTGAGTCGAAGTCTTGTTGAGCAAGACACTGAACCCCTAACCGCTCCCCTGTTGCTGACAGATGGCAGCCAGCTGCTCATGGTTCATCCATGATGGGCTAAATGTAGAGAAGGATTTTCCCCACGAGGGATAAATAAAGTCTAAAAAAAAACCTCAAGATATTGTTCGCAAATTAGAAAAGAAAAAGTGGCAGTTTGATCATGTTCAGTCCCTGTATCGTCACAACGACCTCGCTTTTAAAATCACGTCCTGTGGATGAGGGCCGAACATGACACTGCTGATTGCATAGTCCCACAAGTACTTAAAGCCTCATCTGACAGCTGGTTGATGGGCTGCCTTGATTGATTGATGGACTCCAACAGTGTTTTCACTGAAACACCACACATATCCTGCTTGTCAGCTGCTGTAGCATCAGCTTCTTGTCTAAAGCCATGCAGCCAGGAATACTATTACTGTACACAGTACTGTCACACTGACCAGAAACTATTTGCAGAAACTACATCGCAATGGGAAAAGCAGGGCCCATTAGGGATTATAGGCAAATACTAAGGGTGCCCAGGCCTCCAGGGGATGCCTGGAAAAGACTTCACCTTCAGTAAAGTTATATAAAAAATTGTTATTGCTATTAACTATGAAAATGGAGAAGCTCACATTGATCTAAATGTCCAGCAATTTATAATAAATATTAAGAAAAATGATAACACCAAATGAGCCCCCCCTCCTCCGGTTAATTGGTACCTGCTCACTCTCGTTTGGGGGTGGGCTGAAATTATTAATGGGACCCCTTGTTATATTTGTCATTTATTACTATGATCGTTATTTATTCACTTTTACTGTATTTTTATTTTGTGGTGAGGGTATTTATATTGTATTGCATATTTTTTTGTATTTATTTGTCATTTGTGAAGCTTGTAAAACAGATGACATCTGTTATCTCATAAATTAAAGACAGTGGTAAAAATCATGACATTCAATTTCTTTTTGTAAGCGTATGTAAATCGCCAATGGAGGGGGCCCTATAAAACCCTGCCCAGGGTGGCGCATTGGGTAGGGTAAGCTCTGGAGGAAAGTAAAAGTCTGGACAGAATAACAAAAGGGAAATAGACACAAATATACAAAACAATAACGGCAAACAATAAAAACTTTACAAAATATGAATATCTCGAAAAGTTGAAAAGCTAAAACATTCTTATCAAAAAATAGCAAAAACCACTTGCAAATTAGTTTAAGACAGTGAAACATAGCAAAAACAAAATGAGCGGGATGTTATGTTTGTGGCTGGTAGGTAGGTATTATAATTTTGGTGAGTAAAGAAAAATAATACTTATTGCTATATAAATAAATGTAAATTAAATAATAGGATGGAGAGAAATCTCAGAAAGAATAGAAAAAGTTATTGTATTGGAAGTCATTTTTTTCAATATGCCCCCATATTTGTAGTCATAACATGGAGAGCAACCTGCTCTCCGGCCCATTGTTTCTTTCAGCCTGTCTGTTAGCTCATTTGAAATTGAAGTTGAAAAGATAATTTTCCCAGAAAAAAGGTAAATACTTCAAAAATTTCCTCTGACTTTTTTAAAATAAAGAGGTAATCAGGATTTGTCTATCTGAGATATTTAATCCGATAAATCTCTCTCATTGCAACATAATAAAATATCTAAAGATCTTGTTATCACTCGGGAATGTTTTCATGGAACACCATCAACTCCCGATTAATTTCTTTAAACTGATATTTAACTTTGTTTATAAATCTCTCATTCCATAATGATAAATATCCAAATAAAACCTTTAAGCACAACATAGAGCAGCTCATTAATCAAGGAGAAAAAGTATAAATCTGTGTTGACCGATGTCTTGCTCGTATTCATTTATGCATTAAAAAATGATTTATAAGGGATGCATTACATCTTCACTCACACTTTCTTTGACATGAGCTCTATGGAATGTTGATGGGCTTTTGGGGAGAAAACACTGGCTTATACTAAATCACATCACATCTGATTTTATTCAGACTGACAGAAAATACCGCGTGAAAATGCACCTTGTGTATCAGAGATGAAGGGAAAGTTCCTCCGGTGTTTAGTTAGCCGTCTGCTGCTCGTGTGATTCTTCAAAGCACCTCTGCCCGATCCGCTGCTCCAATTTGAACCCGAGTCCATTAGGGTTATTTACTCACTGACTTGACATGGTTGGTCCCCGGTAAGTGCAAAGACAAGTGATAGAAGTTAATTAGATGAACAGTAGCCAGGAAAAGACTATTAACCCTAATGAATTAAAACCTCCTCCATGCCTGTGGGATCTTCAGTGATATAATGCATTTATTACGTCCACATTCAAGCAACAGTGGTCTGATAAATTTCTACAGGGCATTCATCGTGTCAATTGACAGGCAGGCTGCAATAAAAGACAATAACTGCCACCAGCTGGTAACATTTGCTCATTCATGGAAAAAAATACCAGCACCTTAAGGCAGACATAACAAAGGAAGTAAGAAAAGAAACGGTGCCAAAGGATGTAGTCTTGAAGGGGGAAACATGGATAAGAAAAGATCTTCACATTTTACCTTTTTACAGCAAATGGCTCCACCTACCTAATTATCTGTTATCAAATTCTCAGCGCAAAACACTATTATTCTTCTGAAAAGTGAATGTTTGATATTGGTCATGATGCTGCAGACTAAAATGCTGTAAAAGCATGTGAGATTTCGGTGAAGACTTCACAATTACCTTGAAAGCCCATTTCAGTGTAAAGTAAGAGCGGGAGTTCTTGGAAGAAAGTCATAAAATGATGACCAATTCAAAAAGTTAAAAAAAGGTGAAATTCTATTGAAAAAAGATAAAAATCCTACCGTTGGATCGTAATTTTGCTTATATCCATTCAACTGCTCCAATTGTTCCACAAAAACGGGGGGAAAGGCACAAAGTAACTTGAAACTGGCTTAAAAAAAATGCAAATGAATAAAGAAATATATTTCAAAAAATGTTTTTCAATTTTAATAAATCATTAGTGAGATTAATCTATATGATGGCATCAAATACATACCTCGATAGAAATTCCATGTACTAAAAAAAGCCAAGAAGGCTTACAATGACAAATACATTTATTTCAAAAATGGGGAAATGTAACCTTTCAGTATGTTGTCTGTGTCTGTGTGTGTGTGTGTGTGTGTGTGTGTGTGTGTGTGTGTGTGTGTGTGTGTGTGTGTGTGTGTGTGTGTGTGTGTGTGTGTGTGTGGTGTGGGTGTGTGTGTGTGTTTATTTTTT
>CAAKHD010008334.1:127379-142384 GCA_901007705.1 Fistularia tabacaria
AATAAAGAACATTAATATATTATCTGTGTATGTGTGTGTGTGTGTGTGTGTGTGTGTGTGTGTGTGTGTGTGTGTGTGTGTGTGTGTGTGTGTGTGTGTGTGTGTGTGTGTTTGTTTGGTGTGGGTGTGTGTAGGTGTTTACATCTCTTTTTATGAAGAATCCTCTGACTCACAAACCTTGGTTTACATACTCTCTAATATATACATATATATATATATATATATATATATATATATATACACACACACACACACACATATACATATGTATGTATGAAAGAATCCCTGTTCTCTGTGCAAGTACTATACATATGAAACGCTTCTTCCCCCTTCTGGTCAATTTGAAGCATTACAGATGAGAGACCACGTCACAGAAACACTTCACGGACAAAAATAAATTAACTAATAAATAACGATGAATGGAAATTGTCGCCTTTCTAAGGGTTTTAGTATCAAAGTCGAGTAAAGGCTGTTGGAGATAAAGAGAAATTCAGGGAAACTGTGTGGGGAAAGGATATTTATCTTGAGGGAGTTATTAAAAATCTGCTGGGTCATTATGTTTGATTAAATGTTGGCATAATGAAATTAAATGGCATTGAAAATGAGATTTTCATCTTAAACGTTTTTCCAAGGATATGTTTAACATGCTGTAAAATAGAGTTATAAAGGTTGCTGAAAATGCCTCTGAAACATGTATACCTTTCACTACTTTTCTTTTGGATCAAGAAATGGCAGAATGTTTTTTTTAAATAATCTGTCTTGTCTGATTTGTTGGTGATTGTACAGTGTATTTTCTTAAAAACATTTGGCAAATGTTTATAAACTTGCTATTTAAAGGGTAAAATCCTCGTTTTTCAGATTTTTTATGTATATTTATGCTTATATTGAGGGAATTCTCTGTTTTGATTATTTCGATGACTGCAAAATTACATTCTTCTCAATAAGGTGACATCATTGTTGTGTTATTGGTTTCAGGAACTGTTACATGGGGAACCTTGAGCCCCTGAACCAATACCTATGTTTTGTCTCATATTACTGAAATATGCAGGTAAAAAAAAAAAAATGAATAAAAAAAAACGGATATGAAGTTTAAAACAATTTTTATTACAAAAACAGCAAGTGACTGTATATATTTAATTCCTGTAATTTAATCAACAACCCCCCCCAAAAAACCACATTTCAACAGTCCTTTCACTCCACTACCCTGTTGCTGAACACAGATCACTTTCTGGCAGGCAGCGTCATGTACATTCACAGAGCAGTTTATGGCAGCGGCAGGCCTTGTAGTGGAGGAATGACTGGCTGCAGACTCGCATACTAAATCCTTTGTAGCATTGCAGAGAAGGCATCGTGCTCAACGTCCAGCTTCATCACCTAAGTCAATCGCCTCTGTCCCTTCAGACAAGAGTTCACATGACAAAGGGGGGGGGGGGGGTCACATCCATTCAGCCTTGATGCCAACCCACTAAGTTAACATGATCTCGGGAGGGAAGACTTGCTTTAAATGGCGTGTGAGTTGGGGTTTAGAGTGCTGTTGAGTCACTGGGCAGCAGCAAGCAACGTCACCGACTCCACCTCAGTTCTGACACAAACTGACACATGGCTATGACAAATGGAATCGAAGACACTTTTGGGACCAGGGGGTCTGGACTCTCCTGTGCCTACCACCCACACCCCACCAAAAAAAAAAAGAAAAAAAAGTCACACCACAGTGTCACCTTCTTTGTGTTTTTTTTTCCTCCAAAATTGCTTTGTTATTATTGTGATTTTTCCCCATTAAATAAAAATAATAAAAAATGGTGGAGATAAGCCCATTGTTTGGGACCATTTTAACTTTTGTCCTGATGTCCTTATTACATATTTGATTTGGATGACAATAAAGTGTGTTTGTGGAGAAAAAAAGAAAGCTGGCGATTAACTGGCTAAATCAATGATTTGTCAAGTTTCAAACATTTTCAGATGTCACATGTTTACAAGTTCCTGATTTGTGAAAATCACAATAGGACACCCCTCCCCCCCGGTCTCAACAGTGATAAAGGATTTGCGTCTGGACCAGTGAAGTACTACACCATCAGACTGGAGTCAGTACCAAGCTCAACAAAACACAAAGTTTTCTTACTACTTCAGAATGTAAATTTACAGCTTTGTAAAAATAAACAATTAAATTACAGACATACAGGATTTTCACAGACCTGGGGGAACAGACTTATACTGGTTTACTGCCAAAAAACAGTAAAATGAGAGAATATGGTCAGAGTGACTAGGGTTCAGCTTTCCCCTCCCACGAGCCCAAAAGTCCTATGTTGTCACAGAAACTCGTTGACGAAGCAGCTGAGCACAAAAAAAAAAAGTCTATAGGTCTACTGCTGGCCTTCCTTCTTCTCTCCCTCTGTGGGGCCTGAGCTGCTGCCATCACGCTCTGCTGCCATCTGGTGGTTGAGAGAAGTCAAACACTTAGCCGGAAATCCTGTTTTTTGATGTTAGGATTAAGATTTCTTTCATCTATGTCAATCAGACATCGGTTTGACTTCTAGTGAAAATGAAACTTCCAAGTTTTGGCCGTCACGTTTCCTTTTCTAGCTCGGCATCTTGATACCTGCTTTCTTGCGAAGACTCACCTTCTTGTAGGCCATTTCAAAGAGTTTGAGTGATGCCTGCTGCAGGTTGGTCGCCGCCTGCTTGATGTTTTCTCCCGTCTCGGAGTCCTTGTTGGTCAGAAGGTCGCGGACTTTGGCAATCTCCTCCTTCAGCTTGGTACACTGGGTGAAGAGATGCCGGGTGTCAGTTCACACAGAGAGCTGGGACTAGAGGCTGAGAGCCCCCATATTTTTTAAGACGTATTCCTCAGCACAAGGTAAACTATTTGCACAACTAGGCTGTGATTAATCTAGGTGGCGTAATATTTGTTTAGTATGAACGTCTGTCAAAATACTATTTAAACTCAATATTGTGATTGCGACATGCTGCCCACATCCCTCAGTGTTAAAATAAATATCAGTTTCTCCTCAACCTCCTGAAAGGGAGAATAAGAAGTAGAATGGAGTAGCTACAGCCATCAAATTTAGGATAGACCTTAAGGAAATAATAATAATAATAATAATAATAATCACAACAACAAGCATGTTGTTGATTCTTCAACTCTTGGCTTAAGTCAAAAATTAAAATCCGATCTGTGGTCTGAAAGGCATCTGACCTCATCGGCAGGAAGCTGGTCCTTGAACTCCTCCATCTTTGACTCTGTGTCATGGACAATGCCCTCGGCCATGTTCACGGCCTCCACGCGGTCCTGAGGAAAACAGGGACGTGTGAACATATCTCTTTTACTCCGGGGCGATTCATTCATCCTTATTTTGTTTGATCGTGGATTTGGATCAGAGCCCGAGGGTCTCACCTTCCTCCTACGGTCCTCCTCTGCGTATCGTTCAGCATTTTTGATCATGTTCTCAATGTCGTCCTTGCTGAGACCGCCTGATGACTGGATCACAACTGCGAGCACAGACAACAGCAGGGTCTAATAACTTCCAAAAATCCTTAAACTTTAATGAACAACAGTTTGTCGCCCAGACTCAGTCTGCTGTTATATCTGAGTCAATTAATCTCTGACAGAAAAACCTAAGGCCTAAGACCTGGAATAACGGTATGCTGCCCCGGTGGACCTCCCTAAGATGCCCCTTCTCGTCTTTAAAGGTAAAAATGGAACATCTTCATAAGCCAACTTGAAAGTGTGAAAATGTATTGAAGGCAGCCACTTTCATGGCAGATACTCACTCTGCTGCTCACGCCCAGTGCCCTTGTCCTTGGCAGAGACGTGGACGATGCCATTGGCATCGATGTCAAAAGTGACCTCGATCTGAGGGACACCACGGGGGGCGGGAGGGATGCCAACCAACGTGAACTGGCCCAGGACTTTGTTGTCAGCAGCCATCTCTCGCTCTCCCTGACACACCTTGATCTCCACCTGCGTTTGTCCATCAGCGGCGGTGGAGAAGACCTAGAGGGACGGGATGAATGTCGGGCGTCTGCAGTTTGAAACTGAATCCTCTGCCTGCCTTGCAGGAGCCGGGCACCAACCTGGCTCTTCTTTGTGGGGATGGTGGTGTTCCTGTTGATGAGCTTGGTGAAGACACCGCCCAGGGTCTCGATTCCCAGGGACAGGGGAGTCACATCCAGTAGCAGCACGTCAGTGACATCACCAGCCAGCACGCCTCCCTGGATGGCCGCCCCGATTGCGACAGCCTCGTCGGGGTTGACCGACTTGCTGGGAGCCCGACCGAACAAATCCTGGACTGTCTGCTGGACCTGTGAGAGATAGAATATACAGGGTAAGTACAAGTTCTGCCTCCAAATATCCATCCATCCATCCATCTTCCGCTGCTTAACCATAATCGGGTCATGGGGGAGGCAGCTACAGCAGGGAGGCCCAGACTTCCCTCTTCCCTGCCACATGATCCAGCTCTTCTGAGGGGACCCCAAGGCGCTTCAAGGCAAGCCGAGAGACATAGTGTCTCCAGCATGTCCTGGGTCTTCCCTGTGGCCTCCTCCCAGATGGACATGCCCGGAATACCTCCCCTGGGAGGCGTCCAGGAGGCATCCTTACCATCCTTACCAGATGCCCGAGCCATCTGTCATCTTTCTCCTCTCTATGCGGAGGGGCAGCAGCTCTACTCCGAGTTCCTCCCGGATGGCCGAACTTCTCACCTTATCTCTAAGGGAGAGTCCAGCCACCCGACAGAGAAAACTCATTTAGGCCGCTTGTATCCGCTATCTCGTTCTTTCAGTCACTACCCACAGCTCGTGACCATTGGTGAGGGAAGGAACGTAGTTTGACTGGTAAATTGTGAGCTTCGCCTTCCAGCTCCGCTCCCTCTTCACCATGACAGACCAGTAGAGTCCGCATCACTGCAGACGCTGCGCCGATCCTCCTGTCGATCTCACGCTCCATACTGAACAAGACTTTGAGATACTCTAAGTCCTCCACTTGGGGCAGAACCTCTTCCCCGACCCGGAGTGGGCAGTCCACCCGTTTCCAGTCAAGCACCATGGTCTCAAATTTGGAAGTGCTGATCCTCATCCCGGCCACTTCCACTCAGCTGTGAACCGCTCCAGTAAGAGCTGGAGATCATGGCCTGACGGAGCCAACAGGACCACATCATCTGCAAAAAGCAGAGACTTGATCCTGTAGCCACCAAACCAGATCCCCCTCGATGCCCTGGCTGCATCTAGAAATGCTGAAAATGCTGAAATGCAGAATCGGTGACAAAGGGCAGCCCTGGTGGAGTCCAACTCACCGGAAACTAGTCTTACTTAACAACCGGCAATCCGGACCAAGCTCTGACTCCGGGCATACAGGGACCGAACAGCCTGTACAAGGAGGGTCGGTACCCCATACTCCGGGAGCACCCCCCACAGGACTGCCCGCGGGACACGGTCAAATGCTTTTTCCAAATCCACAAAACACATGTAGACTGGTTGGGCAAACTCCCATGCCCCCTAGAGAACCCTGCTGAGGGTATAGAGCTGGTCCACTGTTAAATGACCAGGACGAAAACCACACTGCTCCTCCTGAATCCGAGATTCAACGACCCAGCGGACCCTCCTCTCCAGCACCCCTGAATAGACCTTGCCACGGAGGCTGAGGAGTGTGATCCCCCTATAGTTGGAGCAGACCCTCCGATCCCCCTTTCTAAAAGGGGGTTCACCAGCAAGTTCGAGGGTTGCCACCCCGACCGCCTTACGGCCGCAACTCTGGACTGCCCCCTCAACAATGGAAGTGTGGAACATAGCTCATTCGGATTTGATGTCCCCCGCCTCCCTCCGGTTGTGGTTGTAGCTCTGCCTGAGGTGGGAGTTAAAACTCCTTCTGACAGGGGACTCTGCCAGACATTCCCAGCAGACCCTCACATTACATTTCTGCCAGATCTGACCAGCATCCTCCCCCACCACTGGCCACCCTCTCTCTTCACCCGAGTGTCCAAGGACATGCAGCAGCAAATCTGAAGATCCGACCACAAGGTCGATCAAAGAACTGTGGCCTAAGGTGCGTTGGTGTCAAGTGCACATATGGACACCTTTATGCCTGAACATGGTGTTTGTTATGGACAATCTGTAACGGGCACAGATGCCTCCAAATAGTTAAAAGATTTCTTTGGCTCAGTTGAGGGTCTTGATGCCCAGGGAGAGTGGGCACAGAGGCACATAAGGTGGTAAAAACATTCTATTATCTAGTACTGAATTTGGAATACTATACATTATCGTAAATCACACTATAATACAATATTGATGTGTGCTGTACCTTGGGCATGCGGCTCATGCCTCCCACCAGCAGCACCTCCCCGATGTCTCCCTTGGAAACCTCAGCATCCTGCATGGCCTTCTGGCAGGGAGCCACAGTGCGGCGGATCAGGTCCGACACGATGCCTTCAAACTGGGAGCGAGTCAACTTCATGTTGAGATGCTTGGGCCCCGAAGCGTCCATGGTCAGGTAGGGCAAGTTGATGTCGGTCTGGCAGACAAATAATCACAGACATACGTGTGAACCACCCAGAGGGACAAGTCTGGGCTTGAAGACTGATATTATTCCGAAAAAATTGGTGACTAAAAGATAAGTCCACAACTATGTTTGCCATCTTATCCAGGTTTTGTTGGAGACCTGACAGATTCACTCCCAGATGTAAGAGATTACTTTCGCTGCAGGACAGATCCCTCTGATATCTTAAGAGAATCTGCATGACACAGAACATTTCGCCTCTCAATAGAACTACGTGCAATTGGCCACATCTACTCCAAATATTGTCTCTGATATCAGGCCTTTTTAATATTTGATGATACTATCCTTAGAGCTCATCCATGCTCTATGCAGGATATATATATGGACAGAACTCTTCCTACATGTCCTGAGTTCATTTCCTGCTTATTTAGATCAGTCTTCTGGAACCTCAACAGATACAGAGCATTGACACTGTAGGAAACTTTGAAAAATGGTAGAACTGTTTGAAGAGAGGAGGGGCTACTTGAGTTTGTGCAAAATCATCAGCACATTTATGATGTTAAACCACCGGGGGCACAAAGACCAACACCTAAAAGCGAATAGAGACCGCAAAGTCACTCAGCCCCAACGGGCGAACTAAGAGACTTAGTTGGCAGCTGATTAGCAGAGCCATGGAAGTATGAGGGCAGTGAAAATTCAGAACATATGTACCATCATTTTTGGACTATTGAGCGTACGTGACTAGAAGCCGCACCCACTGAATTTGAAAAGAAAAATAAAATTATACATATATAGACCACACTTATCAATAACCTGCAAGTGTCCATTTGTTACATCAGTTATTTACACTGACTTTTTTTTTTTTTTAATTATAATTATATAAATATCATAAATGCTTCCCCCCCCAAACAGTGCCTGTAACACATCAGTTTAAAAAAATTAAAAATACAGTGGCCTACCAAGAAAAGCAATTGATCGCTATCTTCATCTTTATCCTGAGCCCCACTAAAAACACTTCAGTGTCAGAATTTGACAGCCTCAGAATTCCTCCGTCACACACCTCTTTAGTCTCTCTTTCGTTGTCGCTCTCAATGTCACTTGTGTAAACCGCGCATGTATTATGCAATGTCTATGTGTAATTCCATTGGTCCGATGTAACAAGGCTAAATATTTTGGCATCATGAAGCCCATTAGCCCCCCAAAAATTCATAAATTAGGCGTGTAATTTTTAAACCACAGTGTTGAAAAGCGTATGGGAAGAGTGCCGGCTAATGTTCGGGAAATTACGGTATCTATTTTCATGCATAAACAGAGTCAGCATTAAGGGAGACGCTGATTTTTAAGAACAGTCTGTACATCTGTACCTGCAGTGAAGACGACAGCTCACACTTCGCCTTCTCAGCCGCCTCCCGGACTCTCTGCAGGGCCATGTTGTCCTTCATCAGGTCCACACCAGACTGGCACCAGAGGCAAAAGAAACATGTATCAAACCCGTAAGGATCTAGAGGCTTCACTGTTCGAGTCACAAGATCGCTACCTCTCTCTTAAACTCCTTGACGATGTGTTGAAGCAGGTGCTGGTCAAAGTCTTCTCCACCCAGGAAGGTGTCACCATTGGTGGATTTGACCTCAAACACCCCCTTCTGGATCTCCAGGACGGAGATGTCGAAGGTTCCGCCGCCCAGGTCGTAAACTGCGATACTGAAACACACGTACCAGGTGAACAAACGCCGAGGGAAAATAACATCAGTTCCCCCTCCCTTGGCTTCACTTACATCTTGTCCTGGGTTTTATCCAGGCCGTACGCGAGAGCAGCTGCTGTCGGTTCATTGATCACACGCAGCACGTTCAAACCCGAAATCTGACCTGCATCTTTAGTTGCCTTGAGTCACAGCAAAGATGAAAAAAAAAAAAACATTTACTGTGAGGATCACACAATTTTGACCACACACATTAATTCTGCAGGACATCTACAGTCAATAGGTTCATAAATGACGGCTATCTTTTCCTCCTATTGGCTGTTCCCTCCAGGGATCACCACAGCAAATCAGCCGCCTCTATCAAACCCTATCCTACATATCCTCTTTCTCTTCTCTTTCACTCAATCCATAAATCTATGATCTTCCTCTAGGCCTCCTTTTTTTGTGGTTAATATTAAAACAATATCATCAAAAAGTTAGCAATATAGTTTAGAAAGTCAAAAAAAATTGTTAGTCAAAAATCACCAAGAAAATTGTAGAAAATGATATTAAATTCCTTAAAAAAAAAAAAAAACAACATTTCTTGTTTTGAATTACAAGAATTTGAATAAGAATTTCTAGTTCACCAAAAATACAAACAAATATGCATGAAATTATAGAAAAAGACAAAGACTTTGCTAGCTATAAAAAGACAAGACATTTGCTTACAAAAAACGTATTTGAAATTAAAACATTGTAAGAAACTACTGATAAATACGTGTAAAAAAAGGAACTACCTAAAAATATGAATCAAGATCAGCAATAGAATTACCTCATAATTTTACTAGAAAAAGACACATGAAAATGGTCAATAAAATCTACCAAAAATCTTTGATACCCTGTTATCACTAGTAATGTCATGAATCACTGTTGACTGGGTATCTTCACCTGAGAGGTCTGAGCCCATTGAGTTAAGTCTGGTTGATGAGAGTGTAGTTACCTGTCTCTGGGAGTCATTGAAGTAGGCTGGGACTGTGATGACAGCATTCTTCACCTTGGTGCCCAGGTAGTTTTCTGCAACACAAACATCACATCAGCTCCACTGTGCTTAGTGTGCCTCTGTGCCTCTGTGCCTCTGTGTGTGTGTGTGTGTGTGTGTGTGTGTGTGTGTGTGTGTGAGTCTACCACAAACAACTTCAGACCTGCTGTCTCCTTCATCTTCATCAAGACAAAGGCTCCGGCCTGGCTGGGAGAATACATCTTCCCGTGAGCCTCCACCCACGCATCACCATTAGATGCTCGTACAATCTTGTATGGCACATTCTTCCTGTAAACGACATAACTTCCTTTTACCAAGTCTGCATTAACCTCTCAAACCAGGTTCACACCAAGCTGCACTCACAGATCTTTCTGCACTTCTGCATCATCGTAGCGACGTCCTATCAGCCTCTTGGTGGCATACAGCGTGTTCTGGGGGTTGGTAACAGCTTGGCGCTTTGCTGGCATGCCCACCAGACGCTCACCCTCTGATGTGAATGCCACAACCGAGGGCGTAGTCCGGGCTCCCTCTGCATTCTCCAATACCTGCGACGCAAACACGGAGCAAGAAGTAGATGGTCGGGGATGAAGTGCTTCTGCTAAGAGCAAACCTGACGCCTAATATCAGCACTGGCTCTCACCTTGGCCTGTTTCCCCTCCATGACAGCAACACAAGAGTTAGTGGTACCCAGATCAATGCCAATGACAGCCCCCCTGATGGCCTCTGACCTGCAACATCCGTATACACACGGCTTTTACCATATCATTCAGATCTCTAACAGATTATTCAGAGCCACTTTATCATTTCCTCTTGCACTTAGATTAGGCAAATTAAAAACCATGCTTCCTCAGAGGCCTTAGCAACGCCCCACTGAACCACCGAGTGGCATTAAAAATTAGTACAAGAGGGGATTTGATATAGTTTAACAATCAAATGAAGATTTTAAGATGCAGAACTAATGGTTTATCACAACATGCCGAATAATGTACAGAAAAGCATAACTGAATGTGATTACAATAAAATATTGTGTAGATGTGTGGGCAGTTGTTTTTTTTTTTAATAAAAAGGACATTTCCCCCAAGCACAGGCTGCAAAACCACCATCCATGGCCATCATGGCTCTTTGCATTTGTGGATCTTGTAAAACTGCAATTTCTCCTTATCTGGCACAAGTTTTAGAGAATCTTTCTGTCTCTCAAAAAGACACACACAAAGAAATAATACTACAAATAATACTAATGATTAAAAATTTTGATTCCTTTTTAAGTAATGTACAGCAATTGTGAATTTTTTGTCCTAACAAAATCAAAAAAACCTTAAAATAAATTGCAGAATGAGAATTTAGTTTATTTGTTGTTATGTTTTGATAATTCTTAAAAGTCCCTTAATGTTACCAAGATACTATTGATTAAATGACTCATATTGAATGTAATCAACTAATAAAACCTCAAAACAAGAATGAAAAAATATAGTGACAGCCAAATTCCTTACAGTTATCAATGTGTGATATAAATCAAATGTGGTCATAGTCGCCAGAATAAGAAGACTAACTTGCGATGTGCATTGAAAGTCTAATGATGGAAGTCATTCCATTCAAGCCAGAGGGTTTAGTGACCCCTGAGCTCAAAGTCCTGACTGCATCTGCACTATAAGGGATACTCTCCCGACATAGAGTAGAGGTATTGTCCCTCGGTGTTTTGGATGATATGTAGAAACGTTGGCTTTAAAATACGATCAGAATGGATCCCTATAGAAAGAGGTCATATAAATGGCTATATTGGGAAACTATAAATAATGTAAATGTCTCCTACACAATGGACATTTTCAGTTTCCTGAGAGCGATACTCACGTATAGTCCCTCCTGGACAGGGCTCGGAGAGCTTCTGACTGGAAACCATTCCAGGAAGCCTGCAGGCACATTATAGGGTTACACTGCAGCTAATAAATTCATACACTGATAGTCATTTTGAATTTTATATAAAATTATGCATGAGGAAATACTTATTACTACTTAAGGTTTATTGTGATAAGATAAGATAATACTTTATTGATCCCCATAGGGGAAATTCGGGTGTTGCAGCAGCAACATTAGAGGGAAAAGAAAAAGAAAACAGGATATATATATATATATATATATACATATATATACACACACACACTATACACACACAATATACACATATATACATACACATTTACATATGGATAGCACAAAAAAAGAATAAAAATAAAAATGAAAAATAAAAAAAAAATAAAAAAAAATAATTAAAAATGAATGATATGACACTGTATTGTCTTCTAACGCAACCTGGACTAGCAACATGTTACAGACTTCAACAATTGAAAGTCTTTAATTTGCACTTCTTCTGTGAGTACATTCAAAATTAGTTCTATATTTTGGTCATTTGATAAAGCAGAGGTTATTCACAAAACAGGACATTCAAGGATATTATCGTGATCTCTGTGAGGCAGTGAATGACCATTGTGAAATATTTTACCCAAACACACTTACCAACTTCATCATGAGAACATAAATGTGACTACTTGATCCTTTTTACCTTCAATATGTAAAAAGACAACCTATTTTTTGAATATCACCTGTCTGGAATACAACATTTCATATAGCAAAATGCTGTACCACAAACATAATGGGTAGTTGAATTCAAACTAAACTTCATATCTTACATTTGACTGATGAATGTCTATTTTTAGGGTGGATTATTCTCTCGTATTTATGCTATTCATTATTAAGGTCACTGCTTCGTTATTTTTCAGGGATATTTTTGAAAGATTCATTACATTTAGAAAAAAAGTTACTCAACTGGGCATTCTTTTTCATTCTGTATAAAACTACATCACAAATATAGCTTAGAATAGAAAATGGTACAATTCAATTCAATCGTTTGAGCTATGAACGTTGCTGAAAGAAGATGAAAGATGATGAAGATGATGAAAAAAAGATTATTCTAACACTTTCTATGTGTCACTGTCTATATGAAAAAACAGATAGTACATCTTAAATTATTTTGATTTCTGAATACTGCACTTCCTTTGAAAACCGAAACTATGTCAGGAAACACTCTGATAACAAGCAAAAGTTTGCAAGAACTGTATCCACAGTTTTACACACACAAAACTCACCATCAATGGTAAAAATCACTCCGTTTTTAATGAATGCAAATACGTTTTATTTCATAGGACATAACACTCTGCGGTATCTTGCCAAAGAACGTCATGAAATGTTGCGGCATACTGGGGTTGGAGGGGTCACAAAAGTGAAGGTCACCAGACCATTCATCCAACGCAGTGCCGGACACACACACTGTCCCACAGCCTCACAACTAATTTAATAACCGACTACAGCACACCGCGTAAATCTTTGTGCCATCGGTTGTAGTATCGATGATACACGTGCCTATCGAGTAACAGCTTATCGAATTTGCATAAAATAACGCACTTAAGTAACATATCGGTTGATGTCGTCTTTGAGTACGAGCAGGTTACAAAAGCAGTGACTGGTGACGGTTAAGAAGTGGTGATCAACTGCGCCGGCCTACAGCAAAGTGTTAGAATGCTAACCTAACTAGTTGGCTAGTTGGCTGTCAAGATTTCATTACAACGTCAAAATATTGACGATAACACCGTGTCCTTATGTTAGAGGCTCACCTTCTTTACGAGAGAGGACACATTTCTTGTACAGGTCCGGCTCGGGAGAATTCTTGAAGCCATTGTAGCGATGCTCAACATTTTGACAATTTTGCTAGGCTAACTGCTAACTAAAAGTCAATAACAACGTCTGGAGGAGTGACGTGCTCTGACTGCTACTAAATGGAAGATGTGGCGTTAAAATACCCGGTGTCTTCGCTGTGCCAGAGACCGTGTCAAGGGGAAGGTTGAACGGCACTAGGTTTTGCTGGAACGGCGGAGAAACTGCGTCGGTGCTTCTGGAATTATCCAACACATGTTGCACCATGCACTGCTTAAGGACCCCAAAAATGGGCTGCCGTTACAGTGCCTGAATTATTTTCAGCGTTTCACGAAATTATACTATTGAATTTCAATCCTCTTCAAATGTATAGGCTAATCATGTAGCATGATAAATCGTGTTCTCGACATACGGATGTAAAAATAGAACAATCAAGTGTAATTTGTGTATTTGTAGTCATGGAGAGAAAAGGACACATACACTTCCTGGGCATGTGAAGGTCATGATGTAACGGCCGTCACGTGTGTTACGTCAGGGATGCTGAGAGACGCATCTTCAGCGTCACAGACACGCAACAGTAGCATCACTGTTGTCTAACATCCACTGATCAGGCACAAATTCAGGTGTGCTTGAGTCTCAGTTTATCTATCAGTTTAAATCTTTTAAGTTCTAATTGCTTGCTTTCAAAGAATACATTCAAATGCCCCCAGTAACCTAAAAAGAAGTCCTTACTTGCATTATAGTACAAAAAAACTCAAACTTAGGGACAAGTCAACCGAAAATAACAGTAAATGACCCCAGAATTACCAAAGGAATATCGAATGCTTAAAGAAGTAAACCAACTGATGCATGCTGGAATAGCTAGAAATTACATGAAATACATGTGAAAATTAGGAACACTTCTTATTTTCCTTTCGGCTTTTCCCTTCAGGGGTCGCCACAGCAAAACAACCTTCTCCATCTAACCCTAATCTCTGTATCCTCCTCTCTCACGCCAACTACCTTCATATCCTCTCTCACTACGTCCATAAATCTTCTCTTCGGTCTTCCTCTAGACCTCCTGCCTGGCATCTCCAATTCCAGCATCCATCTACCAATATAGTCCTTATCCCTCCTCTGTACCTGGCCGAACCATCTCAGTCTGGCTTCTCTGACCTTCTCTCCAAAACATCTAACATGTGCTGTCCCCCTGATGGACTCATTCCTGATCCTATCCATCCTCGTCACCCCCGAAGAGAGCCTCAACATCTTCATTTCTGCTACATACAGCTCTGCCTCCTCTCTTTTGTTCAGTGGCAATGTCTCCAAACCATACAGCATCGGTGGTCTCACCACTGTTTTGTAAACCTTTTCTTTCATTCTAGATGATATTCTTCTATCACATAGAACCCCTGAAACTTTTCTCAACCCATTCCAACCTGCTTGAACCCGTTTCTTAACCTCTTTTCCACACTCTCCGTTGCTCTGGACTGTTGACCTTAAGTACCTGAAATCCTCCAACTTCTTGATCTCCACTCCCTGCAGCCTCAACATTCTGCCCAGGTTCCTCTCAATCACACACATATATTCTGTCTTGCAGCAATTAACCTTCATTCCTCTCCTTTCCAGAACATACCTCCACCTCTCAAGATTTTCATCAACCTGTTCCCTGCTCTCACTACAGATCACAATATCATCTGCAAACATCATGGTCCATGGAGATTCCTGTCTAACCTAATCTGTCAGCCTGTCCATCACCACTGCAAACAGGAAGGGGCTCAGAGGTGATCCCTTATGAAGTCCCACCTCCACCTTGAACTTGTCTGTTACACCTACAGCACACTTCACCGCTGTCTCACAACCAGCATACATGTCCTTGACCAGTCTAACATACTTCTCTGCTACTCCAGACTTCCTCATACAAAACCAGAGTTCTTCTCTCGGCACCCTGTCGTATGCTTTGTCTAGGTCTACAAAAGCGCAATGCAGCTCCCTCTGACCTTCTCTGTACTTCTCTATTAGCATTCTCAAAGCGAATACTGCATCTGTAGTATTCTTTCTAGGCATGAAGCCATACTGCTGCTCACAAATACTGACTTCTGCTCTCAGTCTAGTTT
>CAAKHD010008335.1:0-22471 GCA_901007705.1 Fistularia tabacaria
ATATATACATATACATATATATATACGTATATACATACATATATATATATATATACATATACATATATATATATGTATATACATACATATATACATATATATACATATATATATATGTATATACATACATATATACATATACATATATATATATATATATACATACATATATACACATATATATATATACATATATACATATATATATATACATACATATATATACATATATACACATATATATATATACATATATACATATATATATATACATACATATATATACATATATACACATATATATATATATATATATATACACACACATATATATATATACATACATATATATATATATATATACATACATACATATATATGTATACATACATACATATATATATATACATACATATATATATATATATATACATACATATATATATACGTATATACATACATATATATATATATATATACATATATATATATATATACGTATATACATACATATATATACATATATACACATATATATATATATATATATATACACACACATATATATATATACATATATATATATATATATATGTGTGTGTGTGTGTGTGTGTGTGTGTGTGTGTGTGTGTGTGTGTGTGTGTGTGTGTGTGTATGTATGTGTGTGTGTGTGTGTATAGTGAGCAGCAGGCACTGGCAGTGTGTGGTGACAGGAGAAGACAGAAAGCTTGTGCGTAGATGAGCATGCTGAGCAGATCTTCTGGATTCTGTTTATCTGTCAGCAGGTGAAAACATGCAGAAAAAAGATGGCGGCCCCTGATACCCCCAGACCCCCCCAGACCCCCCAGACCCCCCCGCTCCGCTGCGCTCCAGCTGCACTTTCCATCGAGCCCGCAAGTTCGGTTGTCTCACCCGACGTGATCTTCTGACCGACGTGGTTTGGAAGCGGACACTGCCGGCTCTCCCGACTCAACCATCTGTTGGTGGCGGAGTATCGACGGATGGTCAGGCGGAGGGTTTGAGGCTGCCGGCCGTCTTTGTGCATCCTGGGTTGAACGCAGATGTTTGGAGAAGATATCACAGTTGTTCAATACTAACAAACATCCCCATGTCCTCTGACAAGACCATGCTTCTCTGATGGTTCTCAAAGAAGTACTGACCTCTCCACCAGGCTGCTCAGCAGCTGCCGTATCTTTGCCATCACATCTTTGGTGGAAGACATCTTCTTAAAAGAGTCTTCATCGCTCAGAGACTTGAACGTAGAGAGAGTGAAAATAAAGGCTCTGACGGAAGGAACACGGTGACGCCGAAGGAGACCTCCAGGGTACCTGAGGAGCTCCGGTCGGGGTCACGGGCGAATCGTCGATGCCGAGAGCCAGGTTCTTCAGACGCCGGGCGCCCGGGCCTCCGAACTCTCTCGCCAAGTCGGCCGAAGGGCAGAGTTGCAGGTCGTGCACACTGGCCAACCCCAGCGCCTGAAGTCTCTTGGCAGTCTGGTGTCCCACGCCTGAAGACGCAGCAGAGACCACATGTCTCGCAACATCCGGAGAGTCACGAGCATTTAAATCGGGGGTCTGTGACATTTCCCAGGTCAGGGAGCCCAAAGCGAGGGAGAGAAGGAGCAGAGAGACCCTGCTCTTGTATAAAATAGGTGAATTGAAACTGGGCCGGTGCCATTTGATGTGTATTCTATATCACACACAGGAGGGGTGCTACCTAAATCACAGCTCTACGACCAGGGTACCCCGAGTCCCCCTGTTGCAGAGCTCGGCTTTAGACAGTAAAAGCCCAAGACCTCAGCGCGAACCCTTCACGATTCAAATAGTATCAAAAACAGCTTTCGAAAAAGTTGCCGCAATCTTCTGGTCGTTTTATTTTAGTAATATGAATTATAGCTCCTCCCCTCACCCATGGCCACGAGCTGCGGGTGGTGACCCAAAGGACGAGGAGACAAGCGGCCGCAATGAGTTTTCTCCGCAGGGCGGCCGGACTCTCCCTCTCTCACAGGTAAGGTGAGAAGTTGGGCCATCCGGGAGGAACCGGGAGTAGAGCCGCTGCTCCTCCGCACAGAGGAGTTAGATGAGGAGGCTCGGGCATCTGCTCGGGAGGCCTCCTGGAGGTATTCCGTGCAAGTCCATCTGGGAGGAGGCCACGGAGAAGACCCAGGACTATGTCTCCAGTCTGGCCTGGGAGCGCCTTCTGGTTCCCCAGAACAGCTAGACCATGTGGACGTGGAGAGGGAAGTCGTGGCCTCCCTGCTCCGGCTGCTGCCCCCGCGACCCCACTTCAGAGAAGTGCAGAAGATGGATGGGTGGATATTAATTTTATGTTAATTCATGTTCCTTTTAATGCCATTTCTAGGAAAAACTCCAGTATTTGACAGTAGTATCTAATATCACAGCAATGTTTCCGTCTTTTGTTGATTTCAGGGTACCCTGGCTGCTTTTCAGAGGTGCCTGCGTATGGCGCTGAACAGTGAGGGGGAATTACTGGTTGAAACGGGATTAAAAAGAAGCCACAGATGTAGCTCGCACATGTGTGAGGTGGTCCAGAGAGGAGGTCAGGGACAGAGGCTCCCTGTGAAAGCCTGTACCTGGTACTTTGCGGAGGCCGCTCAGGCTGCCCATGATGTCAGTCACGTTTCCTGGCAGGAGAGTGGTTTGCTGGTTGGGTTTGAATGTGCCCGACACCAGCTTTGCCAGCAGCTTGTTGGTGGCGATTCCGGCGCAGCCGGTCAAGCCCAGTTCTTTGTGGACGGCCTCCCTCAGCTCGGCCGCGATGTGCGAACCCAAAGCCAGCCTCGGGTGGCAGCCGGCTCCAGCATCTGCAGCGGGAAAGACCTCAATTACGTCGACTCACAAGGCTTTCCTTCAGAAGAGCACGAAGCGAAAGTTCAATGCAAATATGTAGCTTCTGCGCGGGTTTGCAAATCACTTCCTGGCTTCCATTCGACAGATGCAGTCAGAGACGTACTGGAATTGTTGTAAACGTGGCCTTTAAACGGAGGGTTGGACTCCGGATCCTGGGCCAGCCTTCTCTCCACCAGCTCTGTCACGTCCACGTAGTTCTCATCAAACCCAAGCCTCTCCACCAGACGACAGGAGGACATCAGCAGCTCTGGGTGGAAAGGAACAGAGACGGCAAGGTTTGAGGAGCACTTCTGTTAAGCTGCACGGTGACGAAAGGAATGCGAGGTTACAAATCGAAACTACAAATATGGCCTCGACGGTTCAATACATTGATAATGCTATTAATTCTTCTGCTTCACAATCATCTTGCAAAGGTGCATTGTTTCTTCAACTCTTAACCGAAGACATATCTTTTGTGTTATTCCCACAAATACAATACGCGGGGGTGAGCTGACCGTCAAATCTTGAGCCTGTATCAAAACAGAGACTCACACGTTGTATTCATGCATTTGTTTGACGCACAACGCCTCCCCACCTGTAACCTTATAGGACAGTTCTCTGTAGTGGGTCAGGTCCTCCCCATTAACCAGGACAAGGTGAGGGCATTTCTCCTTGGCATCAGTCACAGACATTAGCTTGGTTACGCCCTGCTCCCTCGCCACATAGTTACAGGTGACAATGATGTATTTCTGCTGAATGCCTGGGGAGAAAAAAGCATTAATGTCAAAAAATGAACATATGAGGAGAAGGGGCAGTGAACGACCCCGGCCCTCTGCAGAGGCATCACCTAAAGGCACAGCTCTCAGTGCTGGGTTCCTGATCATCTCCACCTGGGCGTAGAAGCAATCAAGGTCGAAATGCAGGATCACCCTGTGCGTTGCCATCTGTGTCTTACTGAGGTTTGACCCTGAAAATAAAAATAATAAACATTTAGGAACTACAACAACAACAACAACAATAATAATAACAGGAATCTGTATCAAGTCAGATCTTATTTATGTGCCACCAAATAGCAACAGTAGTCTCATGACACTTTACAAGCAGGTCTGGATGCCTTAAGAATGCCGGAGTTCCCTTGGGCCAGACACTGAGCATCCAGACAGTGTGGTTAGCGCCTTCAATAGCAGCCCTGCTGCTAGCGGTGCCAGCGGTGCGTGAATGTTAATAGCACAATGTTTAAGTGCTATCTAGAAATCATGATTAGAAACCCAATATTCCCCCCTTGGACAAATTACAACTCAATGTGGGCGGCCTTCTGCCTCGACCGGTGCAGGTAAAAAGACGGGGAGGGAGCAAGCAGGAGTGTGACAGAGACAGGACGGTGCGAGGGTTGGGAAGGACAGAATTTAAATGATCTATTACTACTCATACTAGTATTAACCGGCAAACTAATCGCACTAACTTTGCCAGGTCAAATGAAGACACAGGGGCTTTTACTTCCCCGTCCGAGGGTTTTCTCTTTACCGGAAGCAGCGGCGCGGCTGCTCGGCTCGCTCTCCGTGAAACTGTTAATCCACTCGGCTTCGTCCTCCTCCATGTCCCCATCGCGGCTGTCCGTTTCAAACATGCCGTGCGCCTTTTGAACTGGTTTTCTTTGGTTTGGTTTAGTTTAAGTTCGGTTTGGTTCGGTTTTGTTTATCCGCTGCCGGCGCGTCCTGGAGAAGTCATGGCCAGTCTCACTCAGCGAGAGCGGCTTTGGTGCGGTAGCGCCATCTGCCGGGCGGGAGGACTCAACAAAATTAAACAAAACACAAAAACGATGGGGCTTGCTGTCAAAAGGGAAACAAATTATATCTTAAAGATTTTACATTCATTTTTAAATCAAATAATGTGAAATCCAAGTAGGTTTTTTTTAAAAAGAATAAACAAATTAGCTAAAATACGTCAACGAGCTGAGGCTATAAATTAAACCGACGGTCGGAACCACCTGTGTGGCCCCGCTGTCAATTAGCCCAACCGGCGTCGCAACTCGTCCATGTTTCCCTCGTCTGGTCTCTTTGCCAACATATTATGTCCGTTTTCAACCCGCGGCCTTTGTGAGCGACCGCATTGTCTGTACAAGCATGCCGCAGACGTTGGGAATATGTCCGGATATCCTAACGTTGACGGCGCAGGTGAGTCAAGGCTGAGGAAAAGGAGAGGGAGCGGAGGGATTTCTGCGTGTGAAGCGTCCGCCTGTGTCCTAACGAGCTAATTAACCTCCGCAAGGAAAAGGAAGGCGATGTGAAACTATAACTCCGTTAGTTATGTTAAAATGATCAAATCTCCTCAAGATAGCTCCGTTAGCTGAAATGAATAGACCTACAGAAATGTAGTTTCGTTGCATAAAGTGAGAATCACCCAAATACAGCTCCGTTAGCTAAAATAAAGTAGTTCCGTTCGATAAAGTGAAACTCTCCGAAATGTGGCTCCGTTAGCCTAATTGAATGATAAATTCCCTGAAATGTTACTACTTTTCCTCAAATAAATTAAACTTGCTGAAATGTCAGTTTGTTACCTAATTTGAATTCAACTCCCTTAAACCTAGACTTGATATCTTCAGTAAATATTTAACTATGAGATTTAGCTTTGTTAGCTAAACAAAATGGAAAACTTCCCAAATTTAGCCTTGTGAGCTAAAACAAAAAAATAAATTCGGTGATCATGTTAAATATTCCCTCTTTGCTAAAGAATTAACGTCAATGAACTAATTATTTTTAAGTCGTTGGTGGGTTTCAGCATTTGAAAATGGACAACTTCTATTGTTCATTTTAAATGGTCTCATATGGCCAGGTTTTTGAAAGTCTTAAAATTAAAACACAGGTTTTCAAGTTCTATTTTCTGGCACATCAAACAATCAGTTGCAACTTTAGCGAAACAAACTTTGCTATATTTGCTACCTTTGAAAGGGAAGCGGGAGAGCTTCTTACCAAAACAACATATCAGCTGGTCCATAAATACAAAGAAATGGGGAAAAGGTTGATGGAAAGGGAGTTGGTATGAGAGGTCTTGACTGAAGGTTTTTACCCTTAATGTCCAATACCTTCCAGCCTTATTATTTTTAAATCTGTACTTGTCCCCTTGTACAGGAGTACAAAACGGCTTACCATCTGCCATCTGTGGCACATCAGCGCCTGATGAGACTAAGGGTGACTGCATCCAGGAGCTGGAACGCATCAACAAGGAGATTGAAACCATGAAACACGAGGTAGAACAAGAGCGAAGGAGACTGTCACGTTACCAGACCGCTGACGCTGAACCTCACCTTTCAGTTTCCAAGTCAAAGCCAACGGGTCAAAATGTAAACACAGACTCGTATGGCGATCCATCCGGCATAGACCATACGAAAATACACTCCCGGCCACGAAAGTACGTGGTCGACACCTCCAAACCCAGGACAGATTTAGAGTATGACCCAATGTCCAATTTTTCTGCATGCTTAAGTTCCTACAAGTCATCAGGTAAGGAGCAAAAGGCAAAAGTTGGGCATGATTTGAAAAGAAACGCGGAGCAAAGCGACGGAAAAAAGCCGCTCACACACGTGGTGCACTCCCGATCGCCATCTCCAGAGCTCCTCGATGAATCCTTTGAAGATGGCATATTGGTGATTGACATTCCTCCATCTCCAGACAGCAAGAGAAGTCAAGCCCAAGAGCCAGTTAATTGTGTTCCTGCATTACAACAAACTGCAAAGGATACTGAGGAAACAAGGCCAGCGCTTATTCCATTTGATTCCCTGTCAATGCAACGTGACGAAGAAGTGACGGTTATGCCTGCAAAGGATATTTTTTGCGTTTGCATCGGTGAAAGTGAAGTCTCACCAAATTCTTGTGAAAACGATGTGCATGAAACTATACCTGATGAGGATGAAAATGTCATTGATTTAACCGGGAGCCAGGAAGAGCGAGGAGGAAAAGGTCTTGAGACGATACACTTGCAGAATGCGGAAACAGACATTTTGAATGGCCTTACATCTGCAAGCTCCTCTCACATCAGACCTAAGCAAGACTTCAGTTGGAATGAAGTGGAGTTGGTGGAAAACGACATCCCTTCGAGTGGAAAGTCTCTGACTGAGATGCTCCTTTGTCGTGAGAAGGCAAGTCCACCGCAGATACAGAATTTGTCGAATCCACATTTTGATGAAAGTCAATGTTCATCATTCAAACGTAACCAGAAGCCAGAGCAGCCTGCTGAAGTCTCCTTTCATCAGCACCTTTCCCCCACGCAAAGTGGCCAGAAAACCAGCATAATGACCCAACCCATGCAAGACAAAGCTGCCGCGAACCACTTCTCACCTGAACCAGTTTCAGGCAGCAGCCACAATCTGACTTGCTCCCTCGAATCATCTGCGGATGTGAATTTTACAGCCGGAGCTGTCCTGTCAATTTCATCAACTAAGCAGCAGGTGATGAAATCAGACAAAGAGGAGGTTATCATTATTGACTCAACCTCCGATGAGGAGTCCGGTTACTCAAATGTGGAGCTGTCAGACAGCGACCCAATGGAGGAATGCTACAGAATTTTCATGGAGGCGAATGAGGAAAGAGATAAAGAGCTGCCTGATGCTCCTGTAAGTATGCCGCAGCCACACGGAAATTCCCAATGAACCCAAGTGTCAAAAGTCCTCCAGTGAATCTGTTTCTTCAACTGCTAGAGCTGTCCTGTGGAAGTGGAGAAAGCGGAGAATATCATGAAACCAGAAGAACTACCAGGAAAGAAGAGGAAGGCTCACGAAGCCAAACATCCAGAGGTTCATCCGATGCAACAAACACACAAGTCAGAAATATTGTCCATACCATGAATGCCAGGCACCCTCGAAGAGGGAAAAACACAGCCAAACAAGTTTACATTGTTCGAGGAACCATTTTCTATCATGGCCCCATTTAATATATAAAAACAACCCTCTGCTTTTAAGGTCATTCTTGTGTGGTCACTTATGCAGTGGTTCATGTCAAATATATAAAAGTGCATGTGCAAACTTAAATCCCTCTTTCTGGGCACTAAAAAACTGGAATCCATCTGTGTTTGAGTTTCAATATTCCATCCAATCGAATGGTTTACTGTGTTTTAGTTTTTACCAGCTCCAGTAAACCTCAGTCTGTGTCTGCAGAATGTTTGTTTATCTGTAGCTTCTGTAGTTTCTGACAGAAAGGACTTTATGTGGACACGAATCTGGGGCTTCAATAACGGGAGAGATTTCATAACCTCTCACATTTACTTTGTCTTTTGTAAGCTTTGGTTGTATGGATCTATCAGCTGAAAATGTCAAGTCTGTATTTGTAAATAACATTTGAATTGACTTTTCAGCAGGCATTGGCTAAGAAGCCACAGGTGCTGGTTCCACTCCGTGAGCCAGTGGCTTCGGGATCCCAGTTCTCTGCCCCTACCAAGATTCAGCAGATACAGCAAAAAGCCTCCTTGTTAACGGCTTCCGTGAAAGGAGGACAAGCTTTTGTCTCCGCTACTTGTCAGAGAAAACCGGAGACCCAAAAGGCTGCTTTGGTTCCCCCTCCTGTCCCAACGGCAAAGTCTGCTTCTGTGCAAAATGGTAAAAAGCAATGCTTGTCAGTTTTATGGCTAAAAAGTATCAAATGTGTTCTTGTTTAGGTTTATTTGACCTTATTTGGTATCTGCATTTTAATAAGTTCGGTTTGGTGTTTTTCTGTCCACATGCCATGGACGGTCTTTGTATTTTTGGACAGACTATTTCATAAAACTATTTTTGAAGATACACTTTCCACTAAGAAAGTGAGGTTTTAAGCGTGCTGTATTTTACTGGATGTACCAGAATGCCTCCTATCTGCTCATTTCCTGTCCCACCACAGCTTACATGAACTATATACCCATGGGAACCACGGTGCTTGACGTGGGCAACAACTTGCACTTGATCCTCCCACAGGGGGCCATCCCCCTGCCCATCTCCTCCAGCTCCGGACCGGTTACTTCAGTCTTTACTCCAGTCAGTCAGTCGCACGTGAACCCACTCACTGGGAAGGAAACGTGCCCTCCGCCAGCCCTTACCCCCATGCAGAGATTCCGCTCAATCGCACCCCTCCTTGTTCCTGCGCCACCACGTAGACCCTTCCTGACCCCTGGCTCTTTAGCAGCCTCGGCCACTCCCATCACTCCTCAGGTTGCTGCCCACACCGCTGCCAGGGTAACCAGGAAAAACCCGCGTCTCCTTTGCGAGGTCGTGTTTCACCTCTTTCAAATGACTAACAATTGTGTTCTTTAGCCCTTGCACGCAAAGCGCAAACTGAAGCAGTCGTACGAGACCTCAAAAGACAAAGTGCCCCGAGACATTCGCCAGCGTTATGTCAACATGTTTATGGAAGAATTTCTCAAATCTGCAAACGTCACCGATGCTTTTGAAAAGGTGAAAGGTCATCCTCCGTTCCAAACGTGATCCGGAATGGCAAATTACAACAGGTGTATTTATCTCCTACCTATGGCCATTAGGCACTCGCAGAAGAGAAGGCCGTGTACAATCGCAGCATGAACCGGCTGAAATATCTCAGTGTTGCTGTAAACGCCCTAAAGAGGCTGAAAAACCAAAATGCTGCTGCAGCTAAAGGTGAGAAGCTCAGACATGAACACATGCATCCATTGCTGAGGTCCATTTCGTCGGCTAATGTGTGTTTGTCCCGGTTATAGGTCCAAATAAAGTCACCAGCCAAGGGTCAAAAGGCAATATTCAACTCAACGTGCAGAAGCTCAATGGAAATGGTCTGCATAGCTTTCCCCTCAATTATTTTCACTCCTTTCAAGCCATAATTGAGACGCTGCTTTTTTTTTTTACCCCCCTCTTCAGATGATCTGGCATTATACGAGAGCTTGAAGGATTACGTTCTGACTGAAGAGACGCTGATTGAGAACAACTATCCTGTCCAGCACCCTGAGAAGCAAGGATCTGCCGTACTATTTGCTGACAATAAGAAGGCCAGCAATGATCGTAAGTGAAACCTCCTCCTCGGACCCGCCGTTCGGGGCAGTACAGAGATGGTGCCACCAGAGGGCACACTTGCATTCCCAATGCAGAACCAGGGCTCCTCTTGACTTTTGACGCCGCTCTGCTTTCGATCATTAATAGCCCTAAAGAAAATCTGCTGTCGATGTGGAGCGACATACTCTGTGAGCCAAACAGGCAAGCACGTCCGCAAAGAGGAGTGCAACTACCATCATGGAAAGGGAGTCGAGAATAAAGGTGAAGACGTGATTGATGTAAACTTACAAATGTTATGCAATGATACAAAGGGCCAGTTTGAAATGTTTGGGGAATCTCACACTGCCGCAGTGCCTGGAGGGGTGGAGACCCGCTACAGTTGCTGTGAGGGAGTCATGGGCGCACCTGGATGCCAAGTGTTTAAGGTAGAAAAGAGTAAATTGGTGTGATTTGAAGAATTATTTCTCTACAAGTGGACTCTTGAATGGATGGGTCTTTGGACGGATCCACTCGTCCTCAGACGCCTTTCATTAGGAGATCTAGACCCACTGCCTCACTAGTGTCTGTAATGTGTGATCTTGTCCCCTCCTCCCTGAACCAGTTGCATGTCCACGATTCCTTCAGTCTGGACGGGTTTGTCGGCACGGTCCCCAGATGCCCCACAGCCCCCGGGAGCCCAGGAGTCTACTCTCTGGATTGTGAAATGGTGATGGCCACATCCGAAGGCCGAGTGTTAGGCTCGAACACGGGTCATTTCTATCGGGCAGGTCACCAAAATAAGATCAGCATTTTGCAAACGGTCCTTTTTCTTTCCACTGTTTTCCTCGTATGTTGTACTACGTTTAGCGTGTGAACCGAATCTTCTCACGACATACAAGCAAAGCATGGAAGCCGCGTGAAAGGACAAACCGAAGATCTTGTCGCGGCGCTGAGCATTTTCAGCATGTCCTAGTTTAAATAGCCGTCATAATGAAAGCAGTTCCTCTGCTCTCACCCGGCCAATCACAAGTCCCTGTTAGACTGCCCGCCAAATCCTCAGCCGTCAGAGCAATGCATGTGATTGTGTGTTCATAGTGTTACACCATTCACGGTCTGGAACTTTCTCGGGTGACTGTGGTCAACTCGAGTCTTCAAGTCGTCTATGACACCTTTGTCCAGCCTGGTAACGAGGTAATCGACTATAACACCAGGTAAGAATACATTTACACCCCCTTGGCTTTCCTTTCTATCACAGCCAGTTTGATGCGAGACAGAAAATGACCGTGAATTGGACGGGTTCGGAGCGGTGCTACTTAAATACGGATCGGCACTTCATCCTTACCTTCAAAACATACCTGTGTAGATTTTCAGGAATTAGTGAGCAAGATATGAAGAGCCACCACACTTCACTGTCAGAGGTGCAGAAGACCTTGTTGAGCTTCATCAGCGCCGACACCATTCTGATCGGACACGGCTTGCAGACGGACCTCTGTGCCCTGAAGGTGAAAAGGAAGGGCTTTTCTCTCCATCTTATCGGTTCCAGCGGGTGTTAAACCCGTGCAGGGGATCATAGTAGACCAGCAATTTGGAAATCAAGCTCTTGAGTTTTTGCATGTTACTGTTCACCACCACACGGTCTGTTTCTCAATATGGCTGGTCTTTTTCTATCCAAAATAACGTCTGAATGCCTGCTTTTGGTCAGAGTCAAAAAGGGTGATCGGGAAGCATTCTAACGTCCGCAGAAGAGATTTATTGAATACCGTGCAGTCCCATCTCTTCACCCGCACAATGAGCCAAGCTTTAGGATGACGAAAGAGAAGCTTCTTAACAGCTACCCTTCAATCTGTGTGTCGCTGCTGTGTTAAACATAGTACATTTTAAGTTTCCATTTATATTTGGGGGGGGATCTTGCTGCTTTAAAAGGTGCAGTCGTAGCCAAATAACTCATTTTAGAGTAAGTGGAGTTTTGGTTAGTCTCATGTGATGCGTTTTAGAAGACTCCATGAAACTGCATGCTAGCTGGTCGTAAACTGCTGCGTGACTGTCCTTTCTGAGCTGCAGTTCCATTGCTTGCTGTGGAGTGCCTCTTTGCAACAAGACACTCGGCCAGAAAAATACACGCAATCCAGATTTATAAATTGATATCTGCATCTTAGAAAGTTCCATCATTTAAGTTTCAATCTGCTAAATATCAGTGGGAAGAGCTCATTTCTAAGAGGACAATGTGAAAACAAAGAAATGAAGTCTTAATGCTGTATTTGGGGTCAACATACTTTTCTTCCTGGATCTTCCGTTTGAGAACTTAAAGCGGACGTCTCCATGACAGCGGCTTCAGATAGTATATTCTTCTCCACTGTAGTTGATCCATGGAATGGTGGTGGACACGGCGGTGGTCTTTCCACACCGCCTGGGCCCCCCTCACCAGCTGACCCTCAACAGCCTCACTGCTGAATACCTCCGAAGGATCATCCAAGAGAGTGGTGGGTTTTTGTCGGAGAACAGCCATCAAGCATGTGCCTGCTGCATGAAAATCACCCTGTGCCTGTTTGCCAGTAATCAATATTGGGCTGAACAAGGATCAATAATTAAGCAAGCAAGACTCTTGTCCGATTCAAACCCATATATCTCTCCCAGTTTGTGGCCATGACTGCGCAGAAGATGCAGCTGCCTGCATGGAGCTCATGCTGTGGAAGATCAAAGATGGAAGATTGAAAAAATGATGGGAATAAAGAGAAGGTGATCTTCAGTTGTCCCGACATACAGCGATACGACCGTGTCTTCCCCCCTCCGTTCACCTTCATTTATGTTGCAATGTGTTCTTTGTTGCTCGTGTTGGGTCTGCATGGGTTTCTCGCACTGAGCTGGAGGAGGAGGGGTCTGTCCGCAAAATAAACACTCTGAAGGAAACTCCCTTTCACGTGATGTCATGTGTCGCAAGCCCCGCGCCAGCCAATCAGCGGGAAGCTTTTAACGTCGCATCGCCAGCAGGTGCCCTCCAACGCAAACCTGCAAGCAATTCTACTAATTACTGGGAATTCTGTGGCTCCGGCCGTCACCGGTTCTGGGAGTCCGACGGGCCCGGCATCCGGAGGCTGGAGTGTTTGCCCACACGGACAAACCTCTCGAATCCACCATCTGGAGGCGTAGCCCGGGAAACTTCTGGATCCTGTTGTGAGTCCCCAAAGGGAACCAGGAACTCCTTAACACAGGAAAGCCAGTGTGCTTTTACGTCCAGCGACATGAGAGGAGAGCAAAAAGCCTCCTCCCAGCCTTCTCCCGTGGTTTACTCACACAAACATCTGGGGTTCCAAAACACACGCTCAGGAGCAACCAGGAAGTGACGAAGACAAACGTTCGGCTGCACGTCTCGGTTTGAATCTATTTGCAAATGTACAACAACACAATCCTGAGTTGGCTGTGCAAAGACCTTAAATTTAGACCGCCAATAATGTAGGCAGTCATAGAAAAGCAGATATAGGATTGGAGTTTTTAAAACAACCTGTGCTTGTATTGCTGACAGAGCCCGCTATCAACACACTCATCACACACTATTAATCTTGAAGCGGTCAGAAAATGAAGTAGGTTAATCTGGAGTAGCTGCAGATGACTCCACCCTCTGCTCTGGATCCTGTGCAGGCAGACCAACTCAGCGCTGCCTCTGAGGCTTCAAAACATCTCCTTTCAGCTGCTGCCTTCAGGGGCCACACACTATCACCTGCCTCTGTCCAAACCTCAGCCAATCACCTGCCTCCGTCTGACCCTCTCCTCTCTATCCGGCCCTTGTCCTCTTTCCCTCCATCCATTTACCTCCTCTGAAGTTCTGCTCGACCTCCTGCCTGGCAGCTCCAACCTCAGCGTCCTCCAACCCAGATGTCCCGGTGAACCCGAAGTGCACTTCCATCCTCCTTCTGAGGGAGAAGCTAAGGTGGATGCCTGTAGAAAATTTAAGGAGAAAGATTGTGTCACCCTGAGACGTTGGTTCGAGAAGGGAAGTTCAAACTAGAACGGGGAAGTCCAGAAAGGCCAAGCAGCACAGCAAGCCCCAGGAACACGCTCAGATCCTCACCAGTGGATCTCCTTGAACTGTGTCGGTTTAGCCGACGTCGCTCGGGTGGGCTGGTTGGCTGTTCACTCTCCGTTGAGAAGGCCTATCTCAAATAAACATTCAGGACGAACCTTCTTTCCATCATCTTTATTCTAGTTTGTTTCCACCGCTCACCCACACGTGGCTGGAACCCTCACCCGTGAAGGCCACAGTCCCAACCAGTGGCCTCTGAAATTCTCCCGAGTGTGTCTTTGGCCCGTATTCCGCCGCCCGTAGCCTTTTCCCGTGAAGCTAAAGCACGCTTGTGTTTGGACGCCCAGATGTTCCTTTGCTCCACTACTCCGCCTTCCTTTTTCTGATCTCTCGTCTTCCGCAGCATCTCCGGAAGCAAAACGCGCAGGTCTTGACCGAGAGGAACGTGAGGAGCAGGACGGCCGCGGCGAGGAAGGCCAGGACATCCAGGCTGTGGTACTGGTACCAGGTGAGCTCGTGGGCCTGCACTCTCAAGTGCCTGGCCCCTTTGTTTCTCATGGTGAACTCAATCCAGAAGACGGCCTCGTCCAGGGGGCTCATCGGCCGGTCGTGGTGGATCCTGGACAGACGCATGGCGTTCTCCTTGTATCTACCAAAGGGGACACGTTGCGGTGAGAAACCAAAATGAAGTCACGGCTTGTGTTAGGATCCCAGGTTTTAGTGTAAACCAGTGAGCTCGGAAGCTTTCTCCGATGGCCCCTCCAATCAGAAGGCGAAGGACCACTCAAGTCCTCCAAAAATACCAAATTCAAACTCACGATTTGTCGTTGATGACGGCAGTGACTGCGTCCCGGAGCTTCTCGGCTGTAATGGTGTAGAGATCCAGGGAGACCGCCGCTCCCTTCGCCTTCATGTGGACCATGTTGTCGGGCTGGTCGGCAAACAGGGGGATGCCCACCATGGGGACGCCGTGGTAGATGGCCTCGTAAATCCCATTGGTTCCACCGTGAGTGATGAAAGCCCTAGTTTTGGGGTGACCTGATATACAATGAATATATATATATATACATATATATATATATATATATAATTGCCGGATGAGCAGCAACAAAGGTGCAAATTGTGAGTTCCGAACTGAGCGCTCTTGATTTTGTTTTGTATTTTTCAGACCTTTTCAGTAGCTTCTACAGAAGGTCCACTCACCCAGCAGGTCATTTTGCGGGATCCAGGCATAGGTTCTCGTGTTAGCGCCCAGAGTGTCGGGTGTTTCTCCGCTGTACCTCCAAAGCACCTGCAAACAAAGTCCAAAGCCTTTGGTTGACAAAGAGTGCATATGAAGAGCTGATTATCGCAGTGTATTTAATTCATCTGCTCCGTTTCTATGGTCACATTTCACTCAGAAGGAACCCTGAATATGAATGAATACACTGTGACTTTAGACCTTTCCAAACTTTCTTCTCATGGGATCCTGACAGAACATAAAGATGACTTCAGACACGTTCTCTTTTCATTGTGAAGCAGAAACGGATGCAGAATGACGCATTCTGTAACTTCTGTTGTTTTGTAATGTTGGCACATGATGTCTGAATCAGCGTCTGCTGGTCTTTTCCAATCCAACACGTCACATGATTTCCAGTCACTTCACATGATTTATCGAAGACAGGGATTTCCCTCTGGTCAAGCGAAGAGTCGGAGGGAGTCGGGTTTGTGTGCGGACAGACGGGATTGGCTGAGAGGAGGCCTCGGGGATCTGTCAGCCCAAAGCTCGTGTCCCGGGGCGCAAGCAAGTCACTTTCCCAGAGGGCTCATAAACATCTCTCCATGCCAAATAAAAAAATAAAGTGGCCGCAACAATGACCAAGCTGTTTCCATCGGCGATGACCTTTAAGGAAAGCCTCTGCGGAGGTTTCTAGAAAAAACTGTCAGAGTGAACAATGAATGGAGATGAAGCGGAATCAACCTCCGGGGTGAGGTCGTCCCTCAGGTATCGCTGGTCCCGCGGTTCAGGTCTGGGGGTTTCATATGACTTAGCGTGTTGCTAATGTCGTACAATGTAGTCTCGTAGTCTCTCTTGGAGCTCTCGGGAGACCATCGTGTGATCCGTGCTCTCATCGCAGATGATCTGCGCTCAGTCCGGAGCCTTGGCTCGGTGAGAACATGAGGCCCAGATCGGACCAGCGGCTTCTGCACGAGCCACTATTGGATGTTGGTTGAAGTTTCCCCTGGTGTCTCCAAGGCGGTCATGACCGTACGACTGAAGTTTGTCTCACTTTGCGCTCTCACCTTTTGAGGGATTTGAGCGAGGGCCGAGGCGATCACGTTTGCCTTCTCTTTGGTGATGTTCTTGATATAAGAACCCAAGGAGAAGACCACGATGCCATTTTCGCCGGAGCTCTCCACAAACTCCTCCATATCCTGCAACAAAAGGAGCATCAACCGATGACTGAGAAGTAGTGCAAAGCGAGACCATCACCGAGACAGGAGCTCTACCTTCGGTAAGGGTTTGGCGGGTCTACAGTGAAGCCCACCCACAAATTTAAAGTTGGGGAGTATAGGATGGGGAAAATCGAAGTCCCAGTATGTCCGCATCAGCCAGATGTCCGCCCGACCCAACGTCTTGCAGGCGCTGGTGGGCGTCCCTGTCAGGAAGGGGAACGTTACGTTGTCATCCTTCTAGGTCGATCGGAAATTCACACGTACGGCCGGTGTCCTCACCTTTCACCTCCGTGTAGTATCTATCTATTTCCGGCCACAAGCTCCAGCTACTTATCAGGTCTTGGAAGGCGTAGGAGAGCATGTTCCACACTCTGCCGGCGAAGTCCATCTCGTCGGTCAGCTTGCTCATCGAGGCGGGGACGTAGGAGGGAGGAGAAGGGAGCTGACCGCAGTACCTCTCCCAGTTGTTCCCCATAGAGAAGCGCAGGGACAAGACCAGGGGGATGTCCAGTATCTCAGCCACGAGGTCGCTCCCGAGGTAGATCGGGTCCGCCAGCAGAAGGTTGTAGTTTCCTTCCTTTAGCTTCCTCATGAGGGTGCTCGATTTCAGCACGGCGTCCAGATAAAGAAAGGTGTGCTCCTGGTTGGTCTTAATCAGTTCTGCGAATCTGAGGTAGATCTGCAAGTAGCTCATTTGCTCCACCTCATAGATAAGGAAGTGAAGGAACTCCTCAAAAAAAGACTCCAAGGCCTCAAAGGTCAAGGACACGTTGAAGGGCTCGTAGTGGAAGCGAGAAGGTTCGCTGGTGTTCATGAACAGAGAGCTGCTCGGGACCAGGACGGTCAGCCGGTGTCCCCGATCGATCAGGGCCTCCAGCAGGGGCTTCATGTTGATCCAGTGGCTGCCTTCGGTGTACCACACCAGAATGTCGCCGCCGTGCGCCGCTCCCAACGTGCAGAGCGCCAGCACGGCGTAGACGCAGGCGTACCGCCGCAGATTCATGGCGACGGCGTGTCGGGGTGGCGAGCGGCCGTCGATCCTCCGCGAGAGGCGCTCCTCAGGAAGCAATGATTAACCAAAAACAGGCTGAACTCTGGCAGCAGGTCTGAGGAGCAGGGCACGCCGGGGATCCACCCAGGAGGTCACAGCGACAGCTATCACACTCCAACGCAGCGGTCGTCGTTACATTTACAGTCAGTCACGGGAGCGCAAGTGCAAAGAAAATAAAGTTCTACATGTATACAGAGAGAGAGAGTACATGTCAAGAAAAAACCTCCAGCTGTGGCAGTGCTGCAAGAAGTTTGTATTTCAGCTGAAAGAAAACATATACATATGTATATATTTGTTTTAGCCGCTCTGGAAATCCACGTACCTTGAAGATCCCGGGGCGAGTGAAGGGAGCGGGCCGCGTGGAGTCGCTGGGCAGAGTTGTGTTTCCGCGTAGGCGACACACTGTTGTGCAGTCTGGGATTGTTATGCATCGGGTGAGTGTGCGAGAGCTGGCCTCTGGCGCTGGAGCGGGAGTGGCTTCACAACACATCTGCCTTGCCTTGCTTTGCCTCGCCGTGTGTGTGTGTGTGTGTGTGTGTGTGTGTGCGCACGTCATCGAAATTCAATCTGTGTTTCCCCTCAGCCTCGTGCGCTCCCCACTTCCCGCTCATATCCCTGGTCTTGTACTGTACTCTCCTATTGTCCCGGCACCTTCCGGAAGGACCTCACTTCCAAAACAAGGGGCTGAGGAGGGGGTGCTCGCCGCTGCCCCCTGGAGGCTGCTCTCCAGAACGACCGGGAAGTGATCGTGTAAATAGTGTCGGTCGGAGATCACGCCGGCGTCCACGGATTGCGCGTTCTGCCCGCCAAGGTGGCCCTCCCGTCCGGCCCGTGGGGTCTGAAAGGCTGTCACGCCGAGACAGCGGGCGTGATTCAGCGGTTCGCGCGCTGGAAACTCCCTTTTGTTGTGATGCAAAGATGCATCCTCCCATCCGTGGAGGCAGCTGATCCCAGAGGGTCAGCTCCCCGTCAATGTCGGGGAGGCGGAGGTTGTCGGACGTGCCCTCCAGGAAGCGTGTTTTTTTATTTTTTGTCGGGTCTCGTTGTTTCTGGGAAACGCGGCCTCAAACCGCGAGGGCGTCTTAAACCTGGCTGAGGGTACTTTGGCCTCCTCATTAACATTGTAGATTCCTTTTGACGCCGGATTCGGGAGCGGCTGCGAAAAACAAAAAGCATTTGAATATGGGATTCAATGGCCTGTCGAGGGAGTCGGCGGCCATTCAGAGCGGGCCGCCGCGTCCTCCCCACACCCCCGGACGGAGCCGCGACCCGCCCGTCGACGGCTCGATTAGAAAGGCGGACTCGAACCCGCGCCTTTTAATTTTGGAGGCTCGTCGGTCCGCGGGACCATCTGAATTCCTTCCTCCCCTTCCCTTGCCGCGCGCTTCCACCGCGGGGTCGGGGTTACAGCGTGTTGCTTTTTGAAGTAGACATTTGCATAATCTGATTACGATGTGCAATTGTCAGTGGGCTCCCCCATCAGAGGGTGCTCCAGAGGAGAGAGGGTGCTGTCCAGGCCAACAATGGAGGACTCCCCTCCTTTCTCACCCTCCAACAGGCCTGCACCTGCATCCCCGACCGCTCGGTCTGCAGGTCGGCGGCGGCGGCGAGGAGGAAGGGAGGGGGGGGTGGAGTCGAGTGCACGGCGGGAGTGGGAGGGCAGGGGTTGAGCCCACATATTTAAACATGCAGAGTGTGAATTGGCTTTAAGGGGATAAAGAGCTCAGGGCCTATCGGTTGGCACCCAACTCCAGAAATTCTTTTTCACGGGCGCCTCAGCGGAGAGAGCGAGGGGCTGCCGGCACTGATCTGGCCCATTGTGATAACGGATTCAGACAGTGTGCTAGACGCTGATAAGGAAATGTGCTCTCAATAGACGATTACCCGCATACTTGGCGGAGAATAGTCAATCGGGCAAACACGCTCGGTCGGGGGGGAACGAGACGCCGCAGATTTTGTTATTTTCGGCGCGGGGGTTTCATAATCCAGAGAAAGTTGAGGTCAGAGTAAATAAGGTGTATCAGCAAAATGCAATTTGGCAGCCCGGGAGGAGACGCGGCGGCGGGGAACCCGTCCTTCGCTCCGTCGCTGTGTTTTCACGCCGCCCGCTTTGCCGTGAAATGGCACGACGGTTGAATTCCTCCCCGAACACGAGCTGCTAAGAGAAAACGGGCCAAGACCAGGACTTTAGTGTTCCCGGAGGATCACAAAGAGTCACCTGTCGGCCTCCACGCGCCGGGAGCCAGTGTGTCCAGCTGCCCTTTGCACCGTTTACACACCCTTAGCCGGAGTTTAATAGCCGCGCTGAAAGCAGCTCCGTGTTTGCTCTTCAGCTCAGTTCCTCGCCGGCTAAATGGGGCATGTTTTCTGCCACCACAATGGGCCGGCGAAACGTTTAGCGCCGTAAACGACTGACGACGTCGCTGCAGATGTGGCGTCGGGAGTGAACAAACAAGCGAGCGGGTGATTTAGCCGCGGGCGCGCTCCACGCAGCATCCGTGCACCTTCTCACCTTCTCATTTCATAACCGGGACGCGTCTGTTATTTGACTTGTCAATAAGAGGATTTACGACGGCCGGAGCTGCAAAGGGCACCAGCTGTTTTTCTCTTTTCTTTTGCTTCAAATCAAAAAAAAAAGGGATTTGGCCTTTTGAAAGAGGGGGGCGGTTTATTTCTCACATTTTGCAGGATATTCTAATTGTAAGCCGGGGAGGACGACAGGAGAACAACCATATACGTGTGTGTGCTTATAATATATCTAATAATAAATAGTGTGGAAGAAGGCTGCCGCCTAAGCTAGCCAGTACGTCTCAGATCGCCTTCTGCACGTCGAGTCCAGCGGGCAGCGTTTGACCCCGGGGGTCACAAGTTAAGCAGCGCCCCTCTCCCGTGGGCCTCCGGTCAGCGGAGGTCAAAGGTCAGCGGGGTGTCCTCACGGCCGTCATAGGGGCCGGGGGAGCGAAGGCATCGAACAAAGAGGCTCTGCGGCGGCTGCTCTGAACTCGGGAAAGGTCCTTCAGTGGCAGCGCCGCTTATTTGACCCGGCCCGGGTTCACACAGCGCGCCACGCAGACGTTCTGTGAATACGAGCGCCGAGAAGCCCGGTCGCAGAACCCAAACCCTCGCCACGTTCTCCTACCAGAGGCTGCGCCGCTTCTCGGGGAAGTCCAGCCTGCTACTCTGGATGTGGTCTCTCGCGCGTCCAGGGATTCGACCCACACTTTCTCTTCGAGAACAGACAAAAAAAAAACAAAAAAAAAACCAGGAAGTGATTTGTTAACAAATTATTTATTAAATAAATAGTTCAAATAAATAAGGTACTGTGTATCAACAAGCAAAGCAAACGTAAGAAAGAGAAGTGCCAGAAGGGAATGAACACACTTCTACGGTGAACAATCAACGTACAGTCTTTGGCCAGGCGACACGCGTGGACTTCGGGATCTTCCGCTCGGCCCAAACCTCCAGAACATCCGTGCCATCGGAAGCCCAAGATCATCCCGGGACCTTTTCCGCAGCATGCCGGGGAAATGAACTAAAGTGCCGGCGGCCTGGAGATTTGGCTCAGCCGTTATCGAACGCGTGAAATGAGAAATCCCTTAAACCCCCCCCAACACAGCTCCAGGCAGCTCATCGACAAGGAAATATTAACACAGTGAGGAGGAGAAGATCAGGGAGGAGGACATCAGCAGGACAGCAAGTGTGAGATGTTCTGGAGGGGAAAGTCACACTGAGGTGTTTTTAGACAGAGAAGATGTGAGTAGAAGGATGGTGTCGTGTGAGGACGATCAGAGAGGTTAGCTGGCAGGTGATTGGCTGTGAGCAGCTCGAAGGAGAAGATGTATATCCATGCAGAATACAAGTCACTTTCACCTAGAAATCATATTCCAACAGTGAGCACAGCAGCCCCTCCGCTGTGGAGTCCTACACACACACACACACACACACACACACACACACACACACACACACCAGAGCTGCATCTTCTGCAGTGGAACACCAAAGCCCGTGGTCAGATCCAGGAGGTGCGGAGCAGACTAAGAGTCTTCAGATTGAAACAAAAAGAAGGACAAAAGCCAAGGCGTGTTTGGACAGAAGGCCAGAATCCCGAGGTCGTCCGGCGGCGTGTCCGTTACCAGGGCTCGGAGCTGCCGCAGCTGGACCCCGGCGACGGGGCCTCGGTGTCGCTGGCCAGCGCCCAGGGGTGGGCCGGGGACCGCAGCTGCTCCACGTTCCCCCGCAGGAAGGTGAGCAGGGCGGCGGGGCGGTGGGCGGCGGGCTGCCCGCTCTGGCTCTCCAGCAGCCGCACCAGGAAGTTGATGTAGCGCATGGCCAGGCGCAGGATCTCGTTCTTGCTCAGCTTCTTCTCGGGCGGGTGGGTGGGGATGAGCTTGCGGAGCTCGGCGAAGGCGGTGTTGACGTTGTGCTGGCGCCAGCGCTCCCGGGTGTTGGTGAACACCTTCCTGGTCATGGTGCGGAGGAGACGGCCGCTCTGCAGGGAAACGCCACATATGAAGATAAGCGACGGCCATCATAGATTCCTGGCTCTGACCAAACTCATGTTCACGTCAGGTCCGGCAGCATCACGACAATTCCAATAAAAACATGAGCGGCCGCAAAACAAACAAGAGCATCAAATACCTGGGGTGAACGCGAAGGCTGAAAACGAGCTCCGGAGAGGCTCGGAGCGTCAGGCCGAAGAACAGCCCTCCTGCAGGATTCAGCCGAAGGCGTGAAGAAGAGCTCACCCTGTTGCGGGCCGTGCCGAGGGGTCGTCAGGCGCAGAGCCGTCCGCTGCTGCTCATCGGCAGGTCTGCGCTCAGCTGATGCTCGCCGGGAGTGAAGGAGGGAGAGAGAGAGAGAGGGAGGGAAGACTGCCGAGGGATCGCATCCCACATTTTATAGCAGGGTGAACCCTATTGTATGACGCGGTGTGTCGTGGAGCCTCTGCTCCCAGTGTCATTGTCTGCACACACCCCCTCCACTCTCCGCTCCACCAAACCCAGGCAGATTAATCACTCAATTTGTGTGTGTGTGTGTGCGCGCGCACGCAGAGCTCCTCTCTCCTCTCGACAATCAGCAGCCCCTTAAGGGTCCATTTGCGTTGCTTTTGATTCGGGGCTAATTTAATCCCCGAAGGTTGGCCCGCAAATACCTTC
>CAAKHD010008335.1:27462-37948 GCA_901007705.1 Fistularia tabacaria
AACAGGCGCCGATATATATCTGATGTGTCTTCATCCACAGAGCTAAAAGAGGGGAGAAATATGTGCAACACACACACACACACACACACACACACACACACACACACACACACACACACACACACACACACACACGGTGCTGAATTTCTATTGGAGTTTATTCCCATCAATTTTCATCATCAAGCTGTCTGTTAGTGAGATGATGTGGTTGGACGTGGGAACTCACTCAGACTCCAGCATCTGCAGCAGGCCTGGGCAGCAGAGATGCTCAGTCACAAACAAGGTATAGGCCACGTTGTCCTCCGGGCGCCAGGGGTCCAGCTCCTCTCCTGAGAGGAGGGTATGGAGGTGAGTTAGCGGACAGCGGGCCACGCGCAGGCTCCCGGGGGCCGGGCGTGCTTGCTGACCGCTGTCGGGCAGGACGACGTGGAAGGCGAGGTGACGGACGGCGTGCTCTCTGCACACGGTGGCCCACGGAGACCGGCCCGGCCGGTCCAACTCAACCACCAGGGAGAAGAAGCTCCACGGGAAGTCCGGCCCTATGTGCTGCTCGTACACCACCGTGCACGAGCCGTCGTGCACCCTAGAGGAAGAGGATGGGAGTGTGGGGGGAAAACACCTGGTTCAGTCAACAGCAGCTGCTTCAAGTGTTTCCTTCGACACAAACACAGAGAAACGATTCTTCTCTCCGCTTCCTCAGCGCAGAGGCCTGAGCGGAGAGGGGAAACAAGCACTGGAGACCCACCTGGAGATCACACTGGCGCCGCTCACCTTGTTCTTCTTCTCCTCAGGACAAGCAAAAGCTACAGCTGTCGGAAAAACAGCATGAATAGAGCACACTGCACGGCTCCGTTATATAAAAGGTTTTAGCCTTTTGCTCTTAAACTTCTCCTCCAATGAAGAAACGACTCCCAGTGATGTTTTCTGTAAACGACCCACTTGGAGCAGTGTCTGCTCTGGCTCGTCAGCAGTGCTTTGGTCCGGAGAACACTGCGGTAACGTTCAGAAAGATCAGGGACTCACCCGTCAGCTGCCTCAGACCCTCAGAGATCGCAGAACGGTTGTCGTCCGAGTCGACTGACATTATGAGGAGAATCTGCAGGGCGGACGGCCCACAGGCGGCGGGGTTATAGATCCCAGCGGAGCCGGGGGAGGAAAGAAACCCTCTCCAGGAGACTCACTCTGTCGGAGGTGTCTGGTTGTGTCGTGTTGTGCAGCCGCGAGGCCAGGAGCTCTTGCAGCTGCAGCACTTTGAGATGTGCCTCCTGGTTCCTGGGACTGATGTGCAGGATGACCTGCAGCCGCTTCAGCAGCTGGTCTAGATTCCGGTCTTCACACGTCTCGGCTGCTTTGCTGAGGTACTCTTACGGAGACGTTAGAGGGCACAGAACTAGTTAAGCGGCACCGAGAGACACGCCCCGTTATCACTCAGGCGTTTAAAGCATGTGAAGCGGTGACACCATCACTGACCCACAGCAACGCTGAGGTCACACTTCAGCAGGAGGTCCTTGGATGTGACCAGCACATGGATCAGAGCCACCTGGCTGAACAGCAGCTCCTCATCTGCTTTCAGCACAAGGCCAGTGATGGAAAATATACTTTTCTTTCCTTGAAAGAGCTGTGCTTTCCAGTGACAACAGAACGGATATTTGTCAGGGTGTCCCGTACCTCCGGACGACGCTTCGCCCTGCACCCGTGTCCTGCGGAGCGCCACCTCCTGCTGCTTGAGCAGAAAGTGGGTTTGGTCCGGAGCCAGGCTGCTGAAGTCTCTCCACGCGGGGAGGCTGAGCCCCAGCTGCTTGGCAGAGGCCAGCCGCGGCTGAGAGAAGCCCAGCAGCTCACGGTAGGCGCGATGCTGACTGTCTGCAAGGGACGGACATGCGGTGTATGACTCGCCTAGCTCACCCTTGAAAAATGGGCTGAATAAGTTTACAGGGAGAACGATCATTCTTATTTTGTCTCTGAAATCAAAAGCAGTCAGTCCTGTGGGGGTTCATTTTACAGGCTCAAGTGTCACGCCTGTGCCTCCCTGAGGTGAGGCTCGTAGACGGCGTCGTACCAGTCGCTTGGACCCGGATGACTCGGCTGTTCTCCTCAGTCGGAGGGAAGGGCCGAGCGGCTTCTCTCTGCTCTCTGCTGGCGTTTCCTGACACAGACGCTCTGGCGTACACCGGCCTCGGCTCCGGCTCTGGCGTCAGACGTGGAGGTGACCGCTGCTCCAGCGGTCGGCTCGCCTCTGCTGGGGACGGAGGGTGAGGCCGCAAAATAAGACCGTTTTGCCCAAACAAAACGGTCTTCGGCTGAAATGTTTGCAATGTATTTAGAGCTGTGGAAAATACTTCTAGGACAATCCTGTGAGGTGACCATGACATCTGTCGAGTGCATCAACTTAGGACTTTTCCAAATACACCCGTTGCTCAGCGTATTTGTTGCTTTGTGACTGGAGCCCATATCTGAGTTAGGTGCTGCTGTCTGGGAAGTTGTGTTTAAAGACAGTGGGACACACCGCCGCCCACCACTGGCTGGCCCAGAGAATCATGGGAAAACATGAGAGGTGTGCGTGTGGTGGACTCGTCCGTGAAGAGATGGAGAAGTGGTTGTGGGTGAGATCGTCCGTGAGAAGGTCAGGAGACGTTTAACGGGGATTCGGTGGGGCGGACGGCGGGAACGTGGACGGACGAGGTGTGGGAAGAGGCGTTCAAAGCCGGTCAGGGACGGTTTGATGGTTTTAAAAAGAGGAGCGGCTTCACTCCGTCCACACATGGAGTTTAGACATAAAGTGGAGCAAAGTTACATGTAGCATAGCATTGCAGCATGAAGTGTGGAGCCAGTAAGATGAGGATAGAGCAACAAATGAAAAACTCCCCCAACCTCCTACACCACCATCTTCATCCAATCTTCCGGGTAAATACACTTAATAAGACCACTTATTTTCTTTACACTATCTTTGATAATGAAATGTTATTTTTTATAATGTATATATTTCTTCTTGAAAAACACATGACAACAGCGGAGGCTGGAATGATTTCATAGTGTTTCACTTCATTCTAGTGGGGAAAATTGCAAGCGATTTGCAAGCGAAAGGAGTCAGGAGCTCCTCCACTACGGGAGGAAACGTTGGAAAGGGGGTTCCCCATTTGTCCACTAGATGGCAGCAAAGTGAGAGAAATAAAACGCATGCTGTATCTGGCTGAGTGCTGACCAGCTGAGCCTCATAAAATCTCCCCACGTCATGATTTCAGAAGGACATTGTGTGGAAATAAATTGGCAATTTTGGAGCTAAAGACCAGCCTCCGTCTGTGTCTAAGGAATGAAAACTGATTGATGGCTAGGACCCTTCTGCTCACCTGTCGTCTTGACGTGGTTTAGAGATGCTGCCGTGATGGGGGACACCATCTTTGACCTCAGTATCATGAAGGCAGACAGCGGATCCAGATGCTGCTGCGGGGCACGTCTGGACACGAGGACGTCCCCGGGCTTCTCGGGGACTTTCTGCCTGGCGGACACCTTGTCACGACTCTCCGGCTTCCTCTCACAGACATCGTTTTTAACAGCCGCCAAAATGGATGCGTCATCCAAGAACATCTTGTCTGTAGCCAGGTCATTGGTGTTGGTGTTGGCCGCAGACTCTGCCTCCTCCCCGTAGAGACCTTGTGTCTGGGCAGTCTTCGAAAACAAACCCGTCTCTCCTGTGAGGAAGTCTGCAGGCGCTTCAATGTCAAACGCCTCGGTTTTCTTCGGGGCCGACGACTGAGTTTTGTTGGTCCAGACAGATCTGACCGCAGCTGAGGCAAGGAGACCTGAGCAGACAGAACACTTCAACTTCCAGAGCTCGACGAAGCCTCGCTAATGAATGAAACAGCAAGACGCCGCTCACTCTCGACTTCACGTTCCAGCGGCAGGTGTTTGAAAACCTCCGTCTCCATCTCCAGGACCGAGGAGACGTCACAGCTCATCTCTTCTGTGAGTGTCAGAGAGCTGCACAGGGTCACACCTGCCTCCATCAGAGCTCCACCAAAGCTGACAAAACTCTCTCTCTCCATTTTCAAGGCTTCCGTCAAAGGCTGAAAGTCAACTGTGGGTTCATCGAGCTCAGGTTCTGCGAGGACACAGATCGGGGTTTAACAGCTTTCTATCAGTGGTACTTATGATTATTATTATTACTTTAGGAACAACAATAGTTCTCCAGGTGTCTTGGTGAAAATCATAAAATGGTGAGTGAAAACAACTGGATGGAAGAGCAAGACTCCCTCTGTTAAACATCTCTGGCTTTCAAACTGTTCATTTGTAACACGTTCAAGGTTTTTCCTTTCCTACAGGATTTCCTTCTCAGAAAATCTGATGTGACCATTACCCGCCAACATGAGGCGCAGCACGAAATCTGGATGACTCTCCGCCTCCCGGACGCTTCTCTCCATCTCCTTCCGAGCCTTGGCTGACACCAAAGATCTGCATGACAATCAACCATGATCCAAGTCAAGGCTTTTACCAAGCTGGGGTCAAATCTGTCCACGGTTTGCAACTTGAAACTATGAGACGATAAGCTTTCCAGGCCGCGTGTGCTGCATTATTTGCTCTTTTGTTATCTCTGGGACTTTTGGACCCAGGTCTGTTCCAGCAGTGATCTAGGTTTCATTGAGGTGAGTTGAGGATCATTGTCACTGCAGGCTGGTGAAAGAGACTTTGCAAAATGATGAAAGACACAACCTGATGTTGTGATTACAAACTCAACTTCCTGTCACTTACTGTCTCAATAAAAGGACAGGAAATAAGTTCAAACCCTGGGTGATTCAATAAAAGGTCTGCTTTAGTCCCGTCTGGTAAAAGTAGAAGGGCTTAATGCTGTAAGTTATGGGATTTGTTATGTGACTTCTCCTTCGCCTGACGTTCTATGGACTGTCTGAAGAGTCGTCCAAGCACACCATCACTCACAGATCGTCCGGCAGAGACACGTCTTCCCTCCGCAGATCGGAAAGGGACAGACCCAGACCAGGACGACGGACTTCGGGAGCTGGCGACAGAACAAGGTCCAGCTCCATCTCAGTGGAAAGTGCCACACGTTCTTAGGGAGACAGGAGGATGCATGTTTGAGGGCAGTTCTTGTGGAGAGCTGTGAGGTGGTGCATTGTAACCTTCCGGTTGTCTGACGGCCAATTTTGTCAAACTAAACTGCTCTTATGCTCTTATTGGTTTATCATGCAACGTCCAATTTGTGTCCACAGGACCATGAAAGACCAGAGCTTTGAAGAAAGCACAGAATCCTGAGGGTTTGTTTAAGAGAAGCACCCATGCTGTTTTCTGGACATTTGACAAATCAAAATGTTCCTTCTGATTTACAATCCAATGAAGACATACCGGTCTGCACCCAAGGAGAGCAAAATGTACTTCTCTGTCCGACCTCTGACTGCTTGCTGAATCGTACCTGCAGAATCTGAACCCATCAGGACGTCGTCCATTGTGCCTCCCCTGCAGGACGACGTGGGCAGAACATAGTGGGAAATGTCGCCTGGCTCGGATATGTCTGAAAGGGAAGGACCATGTTGGCGTTCCTATGGATTGCTTTTACCTCAGAGAGTTACTTTCTGTTCACCTTTACAAAGAACCTCCGGGAGAGAAGGTTGCTCGTCCAGGTGCTCAGGAGCAACATTCAGGTGAGCCAAAACACTTGAAAAGCCAGACTGCTTTTCAGTGACCAGTTTGAAATGTTCCACGACCTCAGGCAGCTGTAGAAACTCGGTAGAGCATAAACATAATCAAACTGGTTGAATATACAAGGAAACGGGCCAGTCCTGAGTTACCTCGTGCTTTATCACCAACTCTTTGCAAAAGTCCTCATTGATGTTTACAGCCGTCTGCGTATGACTGGGGTTCATGTCCCAAGGTGTTTCACAGGATGCACAGAGCCTGGGAGGGTTTACACTCATATTAACATGACTACACAAACACACGGATGTGAACAGGAGACGTTAAAATACTCCTTCTGATCCAGCCGTTGGTTTTGACCTGAAAGCTTCCCCTGACGGCTGCAGCAAGGGGTCAGCGACAAGAAGCATCCTCAGTCTGGAAAGTTTGGTTTTCAAGGTGGGCAGGTGTCTTCTGAATTGCGGTAGCAAGTGAACAACTATCGTCTCCTCTGGCAGAAAAAGATCTTTGAAAAAACGTGAACATTATGAATTTTAGTCAAAGACAGCCTGACTTTGGAGGATGATTAAAACTGACCTGATAGTATCACCTGTTTTCTTGTTTTCAGAACACATCTGGTCACTTGTCAACATGACAAACGATTCCTGACACGGATTATTGGCCCTTGTCTCCTTGAAAAGGCAAACAAGCTCCTTAAGGTCAAGATGCCCAGGTGAGGTGGGGTCAGAACTGGAAATCACTTCCACATTCTTCAAATAACTTACAGTGGCTTCAAATCTGGAAAAAAAAAGGAAAAAAAATCAAAGTTTGGCGTTGCAAGAAAATAATAAATGAAACATGACTGGAGAACAAACTGGTGTGTAAAGTCAAAAGGCACCTTTCTGGAAAATCAACCTGCTGATTCTTTCCTCTCAGGTCATTCAGCACTGAGCCGCTGAAAGAGAGTTCGTAAGTTGAGATCTCGGTTCCTATAACACAAGGCAAAATCAATAGATCATTCACTTGTAATCACAAAGGCCACCAGAGCTATAATCATAAGTACATCCAGTAAACAAACCATCAATAGTAAAATAACTGGAAACTAGACTGGCTCACAACACTGTCTCCAACCCAGAAGGTACCCTGATCAGTGAATACAAACTGTTGCCATCAAATCCAGGTCACTGGGTTCCACAATCTAACACGGTTCAACTGACAAAGACTCTGGTGAATCAGTCAATCCTGAAATCAAAGACTGGAGCCTTGATCAGACACACATTGAAGGAACTGGATTGTTGTCCCATCACTGGGATGATGTGTAGGCCTTTGTCAGATGTTGCTATTAAATCAAGCTTCAAGGTGTTTGCTGTCGTATGTAGACTGGAAACGCATTTCCCTGTACAATCAAATTCCGCTAGCGCTATCCAGTGAAGCCCGATAGGTTTAAAAAATTAAAAAAAACAACACACAAAACAATAAATAAGAAGCACATCATTGCAATGAGATGTAAACAGTGCAAAGAAAGGCAAGGAGAATTGACAGGGTGTGAGCGCAAATCGAAGGTACTGTTTTGTAATGTTTGTTGTGTTTTTCTCTGGTCATTTTTTCTAATACATAAAGAATACAAAAAGAATTTTAGACTTGATCTGACAGTGCAGCATTATCTTATAATTATTTAGACTTTTTGAATACCGTATTTTCCGACTATGATCTGCTACTTTTTTGCACACGCTTTGACCACTGCGGCTTAAGATAAGATAAGATAAGATAATACTTTATTGATCCCCATAGGGGAAATTCGGGTGTTGCAGCAGCAACATTAGAGAAAGGAAAAAAAAAAAAAAAACAGGAAAGATAAATACACACATATGACAGTGAAAACAGTTAAAACAGTTAAAACAGTTAAAACCACCATGCGGCGAATTTATAGATCTTTTGGGGCTGACGAGCTTCATGCCACCAAAACATTTAGTCTCATCACACAAATGGACCAATGAAATTGCGCTCCATTCATACATCCCCATCGTGGAAAACACACGAAGAAATGCACATGATGCAGCTTTTAAGTTAAAGGCAATGGACCTGGCTGTCGAAGAAGAACATAGAGCTGCTGCAAGCAAGCTTGGCATCAATGAATGGATGGTGAGACGTTGGAGACGGCAGCGTGAAAAACTGTCTCAATGCAAAAGGGCGACAAAAGCTATTGGAGATTAAAAAAAAGCAGATGGCGTGAACTTGAAAACGTTGTTGAAGACTGGGTGAACGCACAGAGAGCAGACGGCCGAGGTGTTTCCACCGCTGTCCAATTCCTACACTGAAGAAGATGACTTCGATGGATTTAGTGCGCGGGAGGAAGATGAAGATAGATATCAGCTTGAGGAGGACAAAGCGGCGATAGAAAGTGGATGGATGGATGGACTTTACCTTGTGTTATTTATTATTAAACTTTTTTAATCAGCCGTGTTAACGGCACTGTTTGGAAAAAAAGTTTTTCCAGTACGTATTTGTGGATGTTACTGGTATGGATTGAATTGAAAGTTTAAAATAAATATTTCTGTGTAAATATCTCCAGTTACAACATGGACCCCTGCAGCTTATCGACAATTGCGGTTTGCATATGTACATTTTAGCTGGTGCGGCTTATGTTCAGGTTCACTCAATAGTCCGGAAAATGCGGTGTTTTCTTTTTTCAAATACATCTCAGTCAGTAGTATGGTTAAGTAACAGCGATCGGCACATACTTATCACTGCTCATCAGAAGATGAACAAAGAATGGATTTGAATAAGCCATATTTAGAGGACAATTTCCAGAAAACAAGGACGTGGTGCTGGACTGAAGGCTGTGGGTGGTAACGCCTTCTTTGGACAGAGCACCTTTTTTTGTACCTTCACAGAAGGTTAACAATAACACCCAGTCAGTGGAGCTATTGACCTCGGATCCAGGGTTTCCTGTAGGTGGCCCCCCTCAGGTCTCCACTGTGGGGGTAAAAGTCACTGCCCCCAGCTATGTAAGGTGACGGTAGGGCCATCAGACTCATGATGACTTTGCGGCTGCTTGTGGCCTAACAAGGGCAAAAGAGAGAGAAACGTTTTCTGATGATTTCTTGAAGACAAAGGTTGTCAGCCTCGAACCCACCTCGAAAACATAGTCCATCGATTTGTAGCCCACGGCCCGGAACATCCCGGACACTGAGTCGCTCCTGGAAATAGGAAAGTTCAAACACAGCTGAATTTTTAGATCATGACGTTTTAAAAAAACACTGCCTTGAATTTACAAGTTTTAAAATAAGTGGTGACAAAACAAGTATTATTGCTATTTCTGGTAATTTCTATCTGGCGCTAGCATGTAATCACTCTAGCTAGCTCTATAAACTTGACATTTTTTAACTTTAACGTTTACCAGGAAATTAAAGAAAGCTTGTGTAAAACACGACAGGAAAATATGACAGAGGTCTTTTTTCTGCTTGTCAAAATGAAACTTAAATAATGATATTCGTTATTTTTATTTCCCCCAAAACGGTCATTCAGGAGGCGGTAAAACGGAGGCCCTCAGATTTGACGGGGCAAGACGAACTACGCATGCGCAATGTTTTACGAGCAACTATTTGCGAGCTCAAGTTGAATTGAATTATGGACTTTATAAAAGGTGCTTTGATAAATTAGTATTGCATTACTCAGACTGAAACAGCGAAGGTTCACACGATTATATCACATTTGTGTCTCCACCTGTGTAAACTGGCCCGGGAGCGCGTTCAGGTGAGCGGTCTATCGGCGAAGGCGTTTCCGGGACGTGCAGTGCGCATGCGTGACTATGAGTGCGTAAGACTGGACCGCCGCGCGCACGCACGCGCGCACGCACACATCTTTTAAAATTAATTTTTGCACAATGCATTTTGTTTGTGTGTGTGTGTGTGTGTTTGATGGACAGCAGGGGGCAGCAGAGTTTGACGTCAGGAGCTCAAACATCAGCTGAGCTTCTCGTCTGCCCCCCCATCACTCGGAGGACACTCCATGTCACCATGACAACGATCAATGTCACTGTCAATCACAGGGTCAACTGTCAGTCATACAACCGTTCACACGAACAATTTAGAGTCCTCAGTGAACCTGCTGAATGTGTGAGGGAGATGGAGAACATGGAGAGAACCCAGGCAGGAGAACATGGAGAGACCTCTGGCTGGAGAACATGGATAAGAACCCAGGTTGCCTCCAGCTCAGAGCCTCCCTCTGTGAGGATACTCTGAGGTTCCAGCTGAAGATGTTCTGGATTCTGGATGGATTTTATTGACAAACAGACTCTTTCCCTTATTTTGTTGTGTCTGTTTCTTCACCTGTTCTTAACAGTGTGAGGAGCAGATCAACACGTTCATGGGATTACAGAAGCAAAGTCCGCAGGGTCAAAGTCTGTGTGTGTGTGACATGTACACACTGCTTTGTGTCGTCACCAGGACCATCTCAGAGGGGAGCCCCTCGCGGTTCTGCTGATTCACTGAGGAGGCGTTGAGTCCAGCTGGGTTCCGTCTCTGGTCCTGTTGCGGTCATCAGAAGAACGTCAGGAGACGCCGACAACAGGAAGTGACTCGCACTCAGATTAATGGGCGCCATTTCAAACACGGGTCATTGTTTTGTGTCGTATTTATTTAGCTGCTCTGATGATTCCCCGTCTTTTATTTATTATTTACCGGTTTGCAGAGCTTTTCGTTTCACTTAAACGAGAGGAAGTTTTCTTGTGGTCGTTTCTGAGGTGCCTCCTGATGAATCACACACACACACACACACACACACACACACACACACACACACACACACACACACACACACACAGATTACAAAATCTGATGCTAATATTCTATCACTGTGTGAC
>CAAKHD010008335.1:51994-68954 GCA_901007705.1 Fistularia tabacaria
TGGGTTCTCACTCTCTCGCCTCCCGCATTAGGCAAAACTGACGCTGTGTGTGTGTGTGTGTGTGTGTGTGTGTGTGTGTGTGTGTGTGTGTGTGTGTGTGTGTATGTGCATTGCTGGGATTCCCTGCAGTCGCTTTGTCTGCGTTTCCTCCAACAAACGTCCCGTCACTTTTTCCCGAACCATTATAGAGACGACCTCCGACAACAGAAAGACCACAAACTAATTACACACACACACACGCACACACACACACACACACACACACACACACCACAAACTGATTGCAAGTACACACTGTGCACAACATGTGCAGTGTGTGTGCCAGTTCTATTGTTCAGGTTTGCTTATTTTAGCTGTGTGTGTGTGTGTGTGAGTGTGTGTGTTTGTGAGTGCGTGTGTTTGTGAGTGTGTGTGTGTGTGTGTGTGTGTGTGTGTGAGTGATCCAGGCTGCTGGGCATTCAAAGGAGCAGAAACATTTACAGTAAAGAGTTTCTCTGCTGAGCTCAGACAGTGACTCACACGCCTTAAACACACACACTCTAAACCTGCAGCAACATCAAATGTTACAGTAAAAATGGAAAATGACACACACACACACACACACACACACACACACACACACACACACACACACACACACTAACACACACACACACACACTAACACACACACACACTAACACACACTCACGCAAACGCACACACACAGACACACACACACACACACAAAAACACCCAAACACACACACACACACACACACACACACACATACACACAGACACACACACACACACACACACACACAGACACACACACACACACACACAGCAGGTTGGGGGAGGGGGTGGCAACGTCACCTAGCCGCCGCAGGAAATGAAACGTAAACATGAGAAATCCGGGGCAGGAAATGCAGGGTCAGCCTGCAGCCTCACCGCTTCCAGGACCCTGCCCCCCCGACCAGGTCACATGACCCCTCTGACCGCCGGCTGGAGGTCGTTTGTGTGGCGTTTGATCCATCGGGCGGTCGATCGGTGGACCGCCTGGCCTCTGCACTTCGCCTGTCACTTATTTAGCGGGATTTCAGCTCAATTTACCAGCAGGAGGAGGATGAAAAAAAACAAAAACCTAGCATTGAAATGTGATGTTTTTTTTCAGTTTTTAAAGGTTTACAGAGGCATTAAAAGCCGTTGGTTAAAGTGGAGTGTCCTTCAGGCCGCCCTTCACCGCTGACACGATCCCAAGGACGACGACGACGCGGCCAGGAAGGGGTTAAATCCCTCCGCCACTTTTCTGCCTTTTCCACTCATTTTCCGATCCTGGATCTGATTGGACGAGCAGATGGTCGGGGGGGGGGGGCTAACCAGCCCCAGCTGTGTGAGACTGCGACACACACACACACACACACACACACACACCGCACAGATGCCGGTCCACGTTTTGTCACCGCAGTGGGTCAGCGGTTCGATTCCTGTAAGGGCCGGACTCACGCTGACGGATGGAAAATCCCCGGGACAACAACGTCGTCGTCATCATCATCACAACACGTCACTTGTGTCTACGCAAAACACGACAGGAGGGGGACGGACACACACCTGGGGGGCGGAAGGCTCCGCAACACTATTTCTAAGCCCCTTTCTATAGTTTTAGGGAAATTGCAGCGGTTTCTTTGGATATCTTTATGCTAATTTTGATGTCATTCCTTCAGGAAGAGCAGTGATGAATAATCATTGAGCTGAGTGAATTTTTTAAGGTCATTTCTTACCAGATGTTACCTCAAACAAAGGAAAGGTCACGTTTTTATTTTATACAGCTAATGCAATTCACACACACACAAACACACACACACACACACAGGAGAATCGAGAGGGAATCATGGGGACAAGGGTGAGTTTTATCTGAGCGAGCAAACATCAGCAGGGCGGGTGAAGGTCAAAGTTTGACCTGTTACTTTCTCAAACTCCAGTCAAATGAAAGAACTAGAAATCATTTACAGTGACACACACACACACACACACACACACACACACACACACACACACACACTCCTACATAGCAGCAGCAGGAACAAGCAGGACAAACGTCTCCACCGGCAGTGAGTGACTGGCCCTCCAGAGGGTGGGCGGTTCGAATCCCTCGCTGCCCAAACACTCACCGTCTCCGCCCACCTCGTCCTGCCTCACATCACAAGCCCGGGCTAAGAGCTAGTTAGCAGGTAGTTAGCATGGCATCAGTCAGCAATTTAGCATTAGACTAGCTAGCTTAATGCACAACTAGGGCCTAAAACACAGGGGTTACCAAATTAGCATGAGGTTCAATGGCTAACAAGCCTAGCAGCATGTGGCTTAACGGACGAATAGCTGGTAGCTAATTAGCAGCACAGAAAGAGACGCCAGCGGCGTAACGGCGTGCTAGTTATCAGCGCGGGGGCTGGACACTTTGAGACATGGTGGGTTTATTTGTAGTGAGACACTGGCGAGGACACAAAAACCGGCCTCAGCTGTTGGTGTCAGACACCGTTGAACACGACTGGACAGTTAGCGCTTAGCATTGATAAGGGCTAGTGCGCGGCAGTGCACTCGCGGTGATTTCCCGCCGACAAACTCGATTCAATCCACTCACCGTTGCCGAGGTCCACCTTCACGGCCAGTTGCTGCGTCACAGTGAGGTCGACTTGATTCTTCTTCTGCGCTCCCGGCGTTTAAGTCAGGCGGGCGGGGCTTATTCTCTGGCTCCGCCCCCCGGCAATCAGCGTAGTTTAACAGTCCAAAGTCTGGAGAGAAAAAGGAACATCTGGACAAATATAACAAGTTTTTCCAAATGCGACATCAGACACCAACAGTAATAAAACGACACGTTGGACACAAACACTGGACCAGTGGTTGTTCGCCGGGGTTGGACGGAACCCCAGGGGTTCGGCGGAGGTCAAGGCACATCCGACTCATAGGATCTGTGACGACAAATGATCTGAGAAATGATACATCAATTTAATATTTTATCAAAGGCATCACTTCTTTTTGTCATATCAGCAGAATTAATTTCAAGAATTTATTCAAAAAAAGTTTTTGGGGAGGGAAATAAAACAAAAACCCATTAAAACTTAACAATAATCGAAAGATATATAGTGATTTTGCATAACATCGAGATTGATCAAAAAATCTGTATTTTTGAACCCCAGTATCAAATAAATCGAACAGAAAAAACTTTATTTATCTCTGAAAGGTGCATGAAAAAATAAACCACGCAGATTTTATGGGTTGAAACGAAATAATCAATTTTTTTATTAGTGATTTTTTTTTTTATTCAGAGTTCTGTTTTTTAAAGAGAATATTATTCTTTAACCCATGAACGAAAAATCTGCATTTTTGTAGCCCCACTTTATATGCCTATGTTTTGACTTGGAAAGAAATCACATTTCATTCTTCCTATGAAGAAGGTTCGGGGAATGCACGTATGAAACTGCTGGGGTTCGGTTCCTCCAACAAGGTTAAGAGCCGCTGTGCTAGATTCCTTCATCACTCAGTTTCTCGCGGTCCAGTAAAAGCACAGCTGTCAGAGGGTCGGATCTTGGAGGGCCTGTTTAACGTCTCCTGGGCTTTTGAGAACATCCACGTCTTCTCTCTCCATGTTGCTGTGCTTGCAGAGGGCTGGTACGTGATGTCTGTGTCTGAAGAAGCTTCCATCTGTTCTGGTGCAGCCAGAAGGTCTCCGGTTGGATTCCCACCGGAGGAGTCTCCACGTTCTCCGCGTGTCTGTGCGAGGTTCCTCAGGGTTCTCCGGGTCCCTCCCTGGTTTTTCTGCAGACGGCGGCCGGGTCGGATCCGAGGCGTCATCCGTTGTTTTCTGAAGCAGCAAACGGAATTCCATTTCTTTGAGATGAAGACTCACAATCATAGCCTGACTCGAAAAAAAAAAACAACCACCTCAGCAGGTTCCTGAACGTCTCACAGAACAGGACAAATAAACTCCACACAAATTTACGAGAAAGCCTTGGAGAGCGTCGGCCGCAAACTAAACCTGATGAGCAGCGGAAAAAAATAGGACATGAAAAAAAGACAAATATTTGAAAAATGAGAGAAAAAAATCAGAAAGCTCCCCCAGCTGGAACACGCTTCAAGACGCCGACGCATCTTCTGACTTAGCGCCGCTCTCACTTTGAAGGCACTTCATCCAGGTAGTTCCTACAGTCCACATATCTGCCGTGGCTTTCCCATCTCGAGTGTGGCATCATTTTATATGTTTGTGCTTATTTTGTGTATTTTTTGATAATCATCACGGGCCCTGAGACAGCAGGTGGGGAACCCAGAAAGAAGATGCTTTCTATGGAAACCAGGCAGGAAGGTGGTGTCCGTGTGAGCCGATCACACCTGAATATAACGGCAATGCATCCACGATATGGACCGAACAATTCTCTGGTTTTCTGTTATTAGAAATCCAATTCAGTTAAGATATGAAAAAAAAATGAACATGAGAACCAATTCAATTTGTATGTTGAGGGACGGCTGTACATACACTCCGTGGCCAAAGGTACCGAGACACGCGTCACCGAGAGCCATGCAAAGCGTGGATGCAGCGGAGGAAAGCACGCCGACACTGGACTCTTGAGCAGCGGAGACGCCTTCTCCGGAGCGACCAATCACGCTGCTCCATCTGGTGATCTGATGGACCAGTCTGGGTTTGGTGGTCGCCGGGAGAACCAGACTTGTATGACTGCGTTGTGCCAGGTGTAAAGTTTGCTGGAGGGGGGATTTATGGGGTGATGGTGTGGGGTTGTTCTTCAGGAGCTGGGCTTGGACCCTCAGTTCCACTGAAAGGAACTCTTGAGAGCTTCAGCTTACCAAGACATTTTGGACCATTCCACGCTCCCACCTCTGCGGGAACAGTTTGGGGCCCCTTCCCTTTCCACCATGACTGAGCCCCAGTGCACAAAGCAGGAGCCATCAAGACATGGATGACGGAGTCTGCTGTGGAGGAAGTTGACTGGCCCTCACAGAGTCCTGACCTCAACCCCATACAACACCTTTGGCATGAATTAGAGCGGAGACTGCGAGCCAGACCTTCTCCTCCAACATCAGAGATGATGCTGTTCTAGCTGCAAAGGGTGGATCCACGTCATATTGAAGCCTCTGGATCAGGAATGGATGTCACTGAAGTTCATCTGCCAGTCAAGGCAGGTGAGCCAGTACTTTTGGTTGTATAGTGTATAATATACAACAATACAAATATATCACTGCATTGAAGCCACCCTGGATGAACCTGAGCAGCAGGCAGCCACTGAGCAGCCCCAGGGGAGCGGGGAGAAGTTCAGCGTCTTGCTCAACAACACTTCGACAGGCCAGGAGGAGCGCGGGAATTCAGCCAGGAATGCTCGGGTTTCAAGGAAGACGGCTCTGAGCCCCCAGGCCACCGTTAGAATTAAACTACCTCTGTTTCTGAAGTGAAAGGAGCGGCAGAAGGTGATCAGCTCTGGTTACCAATCAGGCGATTCAAAATAAAAAAGATAAACAGACCACAATGAGCAGCATTTGATGAATGACCTGACCTGAACAATCATCGGTGACCTCATGGACAGGAAGAGCGCGCGCACACACACACACACACACACACACACACACACACACACACACACACCTGCTCATCCCGACGTCATCCTGGCTCACGATGATGTAACGTCTCCCTCGTAAGTCGCTGCAAGGTGAGCGTTGCTTCACCATATTTGGACGGAGCGTCTGCAAGAGGCTTCTGTTCTGAGGAAACACCTGAGTAGGCAGCAGGGGCGCCCCTGGAGAAGCTCCACTGTGATCAGAGAGCAGCAGCAAGAGCGTGGTGAAACCTTGAAATGGGTATTTTCTCCGGGTCTTGACAGAAGCCTCTACAGCTTCTCCAAATCAAAAGACAAAACCTGACGTTTTGTCCTCGCGTCATCTCTTTTCACGTCAGACTTGCAGCATTCATGAGGAAAATGTCTGCTTTTCTAGGACCTGGAATCTTTTCAAAAAGAAAATCCACTCAGTGTTGTCTCTGTGCATTTCTGCTAGCACGCTAACTAGCCACGCTAAGCTGCTGAGCTGCTCGGTCTGGTGACGTCCTTGCGATCCAGACCTCCACCGGTTCCAGTGAACTCCCTCAGAGGTTTTTCCAGACTCCTGGCTCCAGTATTCTGACCGAAACAAAAGCAGTTGGAAGAACTTTTCACCGGAACGTGTAGGATTTTGATTTTTCTACAAAAACAGTGCGGGGGTCAGCGGAGACGGCCTGTTAGCACAGCCAACGGGCGCTAATCACAAAATCAACCCGTAATTCCACAGCATTCTAGCCTAATCTGACCTTTCACAGTCGCATCTGACTGAGTCAGCAACGAGCCGCCAGCTGTCACACACACACACACACACACACACACACACACACATTCCGACAGGCGATACGACAACAGACGCACAATCACACACACAATCACGCAGGCAGATACAAGCAGGGCTCAAATTTCCTATGAAGGGATTTGATGCGTGTTTGTTTTCTCTGAGAAAGGGATTACCTTATCCCTTTCAGTCACTGCCCACGCTTCCACTGTCGCACACGTATGCATGGACACACACACACACACACACACACACACACATTGGGGGGGTCGCACAGTTTGCACCAACGCCTCAGGACAGATGTGAGCGGCGGCGGCGGCGGGCTGTCAGATGCTAGCGAGCCTGTTCAACCAGAAATGTGGATTAATCAGAACGGTTCTTCATACCAACAGAGCAGGAAGTATTTCAGAAGTGTTTCCAATGCTAACACACCGAAACCAATTTGACACATTTCGACAAGTCCTTCCACGCCCGGGGACATTTCAGAGGGCCATCTTGTCAACCTCAGAGAGGCTGATTCAACATCCCAAGAAGTCAAAGTATGACATCAATTAAGTTCCAACGAGGCTTTCCCCCTGCATTGGTGGGAGCACCTCCTCGTGTGGACGTTAACGTTTCAACGTTTGGAGGAGGTCTGACGTTGGTTAAAAACTGGTGCCGATCCATAACCGCAAAAATGAAATGTAGTTTTAATGAGGCTGATTCTGAATAAACTGTCAGAACCTGCTGCTCACATCGACACATCCATCCAAAGGTCCGCACCAACGGGCGCATTAGTCTTCACCGACCTGCTGACTGGACAGTTTTTGGAGACAGAGAACCTTGAGAAAACACCGCAGAAGACCAGATCTGGACCAGGAATCTCCCCGCTACGAGGCAATGGTCCTGACCTCTGACCCTGCTGACCTCAGTCGAACACTTTTCATTTCAAAAATGCCGTAAAATGTGGGGGTTCAGCTCAAGAGCAGGCACCTTTGTATTTTGGACGAGATGTAAAAAGCATACAGTCAATAGATAGGTTAATAGTTTCATAGATGTGCTGTATGTTTTTATTTAAAAACTAAAAAGAGCCTGGGATGATCTTTAAGATGTTGTCTTGGTGTAAAAGTTTTGTGAGCTAAATCAGACGATCATCAGCGTATCCTTCAATCCTGACATCCAAGCAGAAACTTCACCGTTCGCTTTGGGCGGATAAGTCGCCGTTTGGGTCAAAATCGAACCTGCCGTCGCTGCTTTGCCTCCCAACACGGTGGAGACGAGAACTTCTCTGGCACAAAGCTGCCCCCTGGCGGCTCGGGACGTTAGCTCGCTAACGTTCACGCACCCTTCAAGCCATTTGTGTCAAGACGTTCCAGATGGAGTCTCGATTCGTTGTCCGGAATGGTGGAGAATCCGCAGAGCCCGAAGCATCTGAAGGCCATCAGAAAACCGACAAGCACCTGCTCAGATTTTCTCACTCTGACTGTTGTTACGGGCTGGACAGTTTTTCCAGAGTTTAAGGGAGGTTCTGTGTTTTGGAGGACGAGTGACAGAAGTATCACCTTCTCTCCGGTCCAAATCCTCCACTAATCTCAGCGATGACCAGCCGCTCCTCTCCACACTGCCAGCTTCACGGCAGGACTCTGGAGCTTTGGGGCAGATGACACAAAGAACCTGGCAGACAGAACATTTCAAAACCCAAAGGAACAATCAAAAGTTGTATCCTCAAGGTCTGCTCAGGTAAAAGCAGAAACCTCCTCATCCTGCGGCTAAAAAGTGCGAACATTCATGCAAAACATACAGAGGAGTACGACTGTTTTCAGGATCTTAAAGAAAATTGCAACTATCATCTCACACGTTGCCAAGTCCTCGTTCCCTTCAGGGCCGCCTGCAAACAAATGGCCCGAGTTCTTTTGTTCCACTTCTCCACCTGGCAGCTTCTTGCAGAATCAGTTCAAATTCCCTGCAGTCATTTCACAACTGATGGCTGAAGATCTGCCTCAACACCTGATTTCTCTGTCGATTCTACTGTTCTGTTCATTCGTGTTTTCCACATTATTTTCAAACTATGTTCTGGTTTTTAGGTCCTTTCTTGGTATGTCAGCTAATCCCCCCCTGGGATTTCCTGAAGACTGAGTTTACTCCAGCATCTGAGCAGGTGTCCTGCCAATCATCCGGCGTAGCAGATGCTGGAGCCAATCAGAGAGGACGGGAGGCGGGGTCTAACGTGGACCGCTCGCTACGGTCGAGTCGCTTTGGACAGCTGACGCTTTTAAAGGTAGCTTGATACACAACATGCGAGAAGGTCAGGAACAACAATTACTCAACAGCAAGCTGAACACCAAGACGACAACATTGTGCCTCTGTGTCAACCAGAAACCACAAAACCGCTAAAGCAGGTGACATCCACCTGCTACCATCAATAGAGCGTTGCTAGCTGCAGATGCTAGCACGAGGGCAGTGGTTGGAGTTGTTCTGTGTCGTCAGCCTTGGCTTGGGGGACGTGCTTTTGCTGGAGGAGAGGAGAATGAAATTTCGAGACCCCGCCGTGAAGTTCTGGTCCAATTCAAGCCAAGCGGACAGCGACTGCCCGGAAGCTCAGGTGCTCAGCGGATTAGCTGCCATGGGTGGAGACGCCGTGAACAAAAATAACCTCCGCTATGAAAATGAGCCGCAGCACCCGAATCTTGAAGGCAACGTCCCGGTCAACTCACTGCCACCGGTTCAGACAAAGGTTGCAGCAGAACGCAGGAGGAAATACAACGCAGGCGTGTCCATGTTAAAATGGAGGACTTGGACTGTAAGATGATCCTTCACGAGTCCCACGGCGGAGACATCACATCCATCTGACCTCCACCAACCCTCACTCTGACAGCGGTTTGACCTCGAATCCAAACTTTGAAGAATGATCATTTGCTGAGCTTCTGACTGTGGAGAACCTGAAGGGACAGAGAGGGACTCTGAACCACAGCAACCGTCAATGTTCAACAAACATGCCGCGCACACTTTGAGTATCAAAAAAATAACAGGCCACTCTGGTGTGGAGAGGGAGGTCATGTGTTAAACAACTGGTTTCCATGGAGACCGTGACGACAACATCTCAGATTCCGGCCATCTCAAGAATTTGGAGTGTGTGTGTGTGTGTGTGTGTGTGTGTTTCCACCTTGCGGCTGAATCCGGCGGTCTTTCTTCACCCTGGCGTGGAATTGTGCGGCGCCGATCCTGGAAGGCTGCCATTCATCACCACGGAAACCGGAGCCAAACAAGCGGCGACAGAGGCCGGCCTTCTACGGCGCTCTCCTTGAAAAGATGGTTTCCAGAAACACACGCACGCCTCAATCACTTTTTCCTCTGCAAATTGTGCGTCTGTTTTGGCAGGACTAGTTGGAAAGGCAGTCAAGAAATCAGCCACAGGGTGCACGGAGAGTTCCAGAAAACCACGTTGAAGGTATCACGACTCACCTGGAGCCACGCGCAGCCGACACAAGGTCTGTGGGCGGGGCTTAACCTGGACAGCTGTCAATCATCAGCCCCCTCGTTCACACCAACGGCCACCTCCACCTCTTCAGTGGCCCTGCAGACCGTTTTAGGGTGGTGGGATGAAGGCTGAGAACCTGGAGAGAACCCAGGCGGGAGGAGATGGAGACGCCACACCGAGACAACCCAGTAGGCACTTGAGAAGCTTGTTGCCAGGGGCAACCAGCCACCCCTTAACATTAGGTTGCTCGATCAAGGGTTCAAAAGTGTAATTTACCATTTTGAATGCTCTAAATTTGGTAGCAGGAACCCAGTTCTGCTGTTTGAACCTAAACGAGGACACCAACCTGAGCTTTACCAGGAACAAACCATGAATTTACATTTGGACAGAAGTGACCTGATGATCGGAGTTCACCTGAGGCTGCATGTATTTTATGCTACGGCACCACCTGCTGGACACTTCCTGGTGCAACAAGGATATCTGCCTGCAGCTGCTGAAGTTGTTTGAAACAAGAAAAAATGTTTTCATTGAAAGAAATGAGCTGGGTTTGAGAAAATACTTTCTCTGTAAAACACACAGAGACGGCGCTCAGAAAAGGAGTTTTATTCGACTTCGGGCTGAAAAACAGTTGAAGACCTAAAATTATTTATTTTACAATATATATATATTTTTTTAAAAACAGGGGGGGCGTCAAACAGAAAGGCTGGAATAGTGAAATAAAACACCGTGGTAAAACAAGTGTCAGGGATTTTAAAACCTGATCTTCAGGATTTGGGTATGTGGCAAAAGGCGGGCGGATAAAAACCATCCTGACAACTTCCGTCCATCTGGTTCCCCCGCAGGCCTGCAGGGGCTCAAACCCTCAGAACCAGAGCAGAGACACCAACTTATCTGAAGGCCCTCCGGCTTTGTGTTCAGGGTCACTGGAAGAGGATCGTTCCAGAGTTTTGACAAACAAGCGTTCCTGGATTCGGAGCGACTCCTGACCGTCAGCTCTGGTCCACGTGGAAGACGAGGAGGAAGACCACCACGGCCGACAGCAGCACCATCATCACCACCACCGTCGTCAGCAGGAAGGCACGGCACGCCGGACGCCACGTCAGCCAGCACAGGGCCCCGGCCTCCTCGTCGCCTCCGGCCCCGACCCGCGGGCTGGGGAGCCCCACGTCCACGGAGCGGGTCGCCGACGGCCTGCGGCCCCAGCGCCACTGGCCCTCAAAGTACCTTCGAGCAGAGGAATTACAGCGGGGTTTGAATGCCGGGGAAGTCCAAGGCTACGTTACAAACGTTCCACCCAAAAGATGGAGATACGAAGAACTGGTGACAAGGCTGGAAAGATAACCTTTTAACGGCTAGATTTCAGGTTAAGACTTCGGGTTGATGTTCGTGTGTGTTTGTGACTCTAACGTGTAGCATTGCCATCTTTGTACTCAGTGTTCTCTTCAGTAAGTTTCTTTTACCTGCCTGAGGACAACAGATGTAATTTAGCTTGGATTGCTAACTCAGGAGGAGATGTTGATCAGCGTGCACTGTCCTAATTCAAATCAATACATTTCTTCAAGAAATTCAAGTCCAAGAATTCACCATGACTGAGAACCTCCACAGACACCCTGGCTCGAGTTTATCGGTGCTAGAAAAGTCACATTTCAGAGTCGTTCGCGTAAATCTAGTCAGCGCCGTGGTTCTGAAACCCTCTGGAGTTTAGCGGCAGAAACGGGAAAGGTGGCTGACGGGGATCTGCGTGAGGAATCTGACCTCTTGACCCGCAGCTTCCCTTTGCTGCGGTGGAAGCGGACGCTGTAGACCCTCTGCATGGCGGCGGGCAGGAGGGACAGCACGCGGGGGTCGGTGGTCAGCTTGGGGGGCCCGAGCGGCGGCAGGGCGGTGAGGTGGCGGCACATCGGGCAACGCAAGGCGCAAGGCTCCGACGACTTGACGTTGATGCGGGTGAGACACTCCAGGCAGAAGGTGTGCTTGCACAGCAGCATCTTGGGGCAGCGGAAGACGTTGTTGAACTGGCTGAAGCAGACGGAGCACTCCAGATCGGGGGGAGCCGCCTCGGGGCTCCGGACGTCCACCAGCACCCGGCAGGGAGACGCCGCAGGGGAGCGGACGCCCGAGCCGGCCGGGACGACGGGATCCGAGCGGGGCGTCCCAGGAGAGGAGACGATGGATAGATTCATGTCTGGCTTCAGAGGAGGACGGTGGAGGTCTGACTGGAGGATGAAGAGCGTTCATGTAGGACTGGAGGGTGAAGATGGTCTGACTGGAGGATGACGAGCGTTCATGTAGGACTGCGGGATGAAGATGCTCCTCCGGCTTCAGTAACCTTTTAGGCGTTTAACTACAACAGGAATTAATGGGGAAAATAAATTTTAAAAAAAAAACTGTAGCAGAAAGACAGAGGAATGTGTGGGAACGAAACATTCTGTGAGAACCAGCATTGAATAAATGGTCAAAGTGAGCACGTCCTTCGTCGCTCCGGGAAAGTCGGACCGGGCCGGCCTCCTCCGGCCGTCTCACCTCTCCCGCGCCGGGCAAAGCCCCCCACCGGCCCGGCCTCAGCCCTCCATGGTCCGCGGACCCCGCGGCGGCAGCTCCCGGAGGCTCCGGCCGGCCGATCGTGTCCAAATCCGGCGTGACGAGCCAAATTCCGTGGTGAGCGGACCGGCGTGGACCCTCGCACCGCAGATGAACACTTAAATATCGACATTTTATTTTTAGTTTGCGTTGTGCGGAAGAAGCACCCGGGCCGAATTCCAGCGATGAGCCCGTTTCACGACGACCGCCTCCCCGGAGCGCGGTTCGAGGCCGACCCCGGGAACCGGACGAACTCGGGACACCCCGTTAGCTCTTACCGCATCCAATCTACGGGTTGCTCGGTTTAGATCTACCGAGATGACGGTGACACGCAGAAAAACGCCGGAAAAAAAAAAAAACGACGAATCCGGTGAAATCAAACCACCGGCGGCCGTCTTGAGGGTTTAGAGGCGGCCACAGCTGAACCGAGTGACGCTGATTAACGGGAGCCGCGCTCCCGCCAGCACCGCTAGCTTACCGAGCCGAGCGAGCGCCATTTTCGCTAGCGAGATAACTTCTAGCATGCTAGCGACATTAACGCCGTCGCCTTCTTTATTCCAAACGTTTTAACATCTTATAAATCCGAGTGCATCAATATGGAATCACGGTATCGTTTTACTGTGTCAATAAACGGTGATTCTAACAGTGCGGACGCCCGTTCCAAATCAGCAAGCCGTCTTATTAGCCTTTTAGCTCGCTCAGTGTCCAGAGCCGGGGAACGTCTTCACTCTTCTTCCATTTAACATGTGAAAGACAACTAATATAATAACATTGTTTTGCTTCTAGGATGCAAAGCCCTGTGAAGCCACGGTGCTGAATGTCAATCATTAAATCTCTTCATTATAATACATTTCTATTTGATCTGTTCCATGCTTAGCATGCAAAATAGGTTTGAACCTGTTCATCTATCTGCCCATATTAAAGAACTATATTATAACAACATGCAAAAACCCTAATATACTCTACATTTGGTTTTAAGCTGTAGATGTCTTTCATTCTGTTAGTGTTTTTTCTTCTAGATGTGGTGTTTCAGAACACAGCAGTCACCCGTTAAAACCTAGTAAAATGCGTGGATATGTAAGGTATCTGCACAAAAACACAGTACGGATAATCTATTGAGTGATGATCAATGATTACTGTTTAATGTAAAATTTCAATCTACTGCTGATTTGTGAGAAATGTCCTCTCCATTCTTCTGTATGTCCAGCACATAGGGAGAAATTGACAACCAAGCTGACTTTGAGTGGCCGGTGAAAACATCGCCGGTCATTCGTCCGGTGAACGAAATCATCTCCACCTCGAAGGCCTCTGCACACTCCACGAAGGGCTGCCAGAACAAGGACAACGTTCTCTGTGATCGTGACGTCTTATACTTTAGGAGAACCTCCGGTGCAGAACTCCTGCAAGTCTTGGAGATTCAAGCGTTGTGAGAATCTGACCAACAAAAGCGATGCAGTCAGACAGTGGTGCGGTCGGTGGTTTTGCGGTGTTTAATGTGAGCGTGCAGCGCGGTGGACGCTGCTTGGATCCACCTTCTCAGGCTGCTCTTCCACATCTCCTCGCTCCGTTCGGCCTTTGCCGATGAGTGGCGGAGGTGTGGCCGTCTTTTGCGACACATTCGCCACTGCTTCTGAGAATGACTGTCCATCTGCTGAACACCTGACCAGATGCGTTACATACATTTCCACGCTTCACACTCTCATCTTCAACACTATTCGTCACCAAAGCGGCCTCTGCACCAGTGGAAAAGCGAGAATGGCAACACTTTCCCGAATCAACCCCGCCCACAAGTTTGTCATTCCATCTGCAATGAGAAAGGAAATGTTACAAAAGATACACCGAGGAGATTTGGGGGGAGAAAAATGCAAAGGAGGGCACGCCGAGTCGTGTATTGGCCACGAATGAGCACAGACATCAGCCAAACTACAGCTTCTTGTGAACCATGTCTCACGTAAGGATCCAAAGAGCAAGCAGAGCCGCCGATACCACACCCTGTGCCCAAATAGTTGTTTGTTTGAAGGCAATGGCAAATATCCTGTTGTGGTGACGGATACAGTAACTCCTTGACTTAGGAGTTTAAGTAGTTCTGTGACCGAGCTCGTGCCTTAGTTTCCTTCTATGTCAAACTAAAAATGTTCCCATTGAAATGGATGGAAACGCTTTTAATCCGTCCCACCCTTCCCTGTTTTGCTACATGTTTTTAAATAAGAAATGTACTTAAGAAATAACAAATGCTGTATAAGAATCGTAATACATAATAAAAGATTATTTAGAAATAAAGTGGTTTTGGTCAGTGTTTTCCCCGTGGAGATGGATGGAGGACGTTGGTGCTCTAACTTAACAAACTGGCTCCACACTAAATGCTACAATGTGTTGCTCAATGTAACTTTGCTCCACTTTGTCTAAACTTCATGTTGCAACAGAGTGAAGCCGCTCCTCTTTCTAAAAGCATCAAACCGTCCCGACCGCCTTTGAACGACTCCTCCGACGCCTCGTCCGTCCACGTTCCCGCCTTCTCACAGACTCCTGTCGTAATCTTCTCGTGGTGGCAACTGGACTTGAATTTCTTCTCTCGAAGAAGTTTCACCCCTCATTCAAGAGGCTTCTTCACTGAATACAATGCTCTCCGTCACCGTATCTCAGCGACAACAACTTCTCCGTCTCTTCACGGACGAGTCCACGACTTGCCCGCCTCTCATGTTTTTCCCTGATTCTCTCTGGGCTACCTAGTGGCGGGCGGCGAGTCCCACTGTCTTCAAACGCCACTTCACGGACAGCGGTGGCCACATCAGCGTCAAAGGCTCATCCCGCTCGCTGCTAACTCACAAATGAGCCCCAATCGCAAAACAAAAATTGCACCGAGCGACAGCTCTTATTTCGGAAAGCTATCCAGAAGTGGCTACATTCCAGCGCCCATCCAGCAGACTGCAGAGCTTTTCTGAGCAAAGCGCCAAGTGAACAGTTTTCAGAGAGTGGACCACAGTTTGAAGAATTCGCCACCCGTCACATCAATCCCAAAGTACCTCAGGTCAAATGGACTCACTGAAAGAAAAATCCCACCAGAAAAGAGGATTTTCAGAGGAGTTCCTGATCCGCAGGGGTGCACGACCAGCTCAGATGTCGACGGGATGCCGTATCTGCGCGAATCTGCCCGTGCATGGCGACCTGCTGAAACCAAAGGGGGCAGTCAAGGTGACAAAAGCGAAAGAAAAACTGAAAATATGGCAACACCTGCCGTACCTGCAACCAGGGGACGGAGTCCGCCCTTCGGGAGTACTCGACCGCAACGTGGATGCGGCTGGGACTTGTCCAGCGGGAGGTCATCCCTGGTCTCAGCTCATCAGGACAGATGGAGCAGCTTTAAGGTGAAATCGTGTGGACATCCATGGACACACCAACTTCTCAGAGACTGCAGACAACGACCAGCGGTGACAAACACCACAACCAGTGACCAGGACTTTGGAGAGTTAAACACAGACCCACCTGAGAGACCTGCTGAAGGACCTATGGACGGGGGGGGGGGGGTCCAAAAGAGAGAAAAACAGACAAGTGATCGTATGTTCCTGTTTTATGGAAGTATAATCTAAGTTAGGTTTTGAATTTTTATATTGAGCAAAAGAAAGTTTGAGAAATGAAATCAATGTTGTTTGTGGTTCGTTTCGTGCAGAAACAGATCTTGACTTTCAATGCATTCGTTTCAAAAGAAAAGGCTTTTCTTTCGAATGGGCTGGTAAATGTAGATCCACGACATCACCCAGAAGCCTCGGGGTTGCAGAGACTTATCGGAGCAACGAGCGAGTACGAGAGCCGTGGCGCTCAACTTGAAGAGTCCATATCTCGTTACCTGTTGCTGTTCCTGGTTTGTCAACACAGGAAACAAATTGGAACCCATCCATTCACGGAGTCTACGCTCGGAGACATGGAGGCTCCACACAGGGAGGACCAAGGCAGGAGAACATGGGGAGAACACGCAGGAAGAACCCAGAACCTGGGAAACTAACTGGTTTGACAGGAGGACTTCCGTCTCCATGTCCCAGAAGAAAACATCATGAAAGACTCTTCGGTCCCAAAAAATCTTGGTTCCAGAGCCAATGAAATAAGAGTAAACATCCAGAGGACCAATGACACCAAGAGCCAGGAGGGGGCGTCCTGAGCCTCACACCTGGACCAATCAGAGCGCCCGCCAGGAGCACCTTACCTTCTAAGGTCTTCTAAGCTTTGTCTCCAAACCCACGCCCTCTTCTCAGGACTCTTCATTCCTGGACGAGCGTCACACCTGAACACTTACCTGCACACTTAAGAGGCGTCCCGTCAGGTGTGTGTGTGTGTGTGTGTGTGTGTGTGTGTGTGTGTGTGTGTGTGTGTGTGTGTATCCCAACATCAGTCGATCACCAAGTTGTGCATGAATCTCAAACCCCCTCCGTGGGTTTTTTCCTGTTTTATCTAAATATTCAACGTTGGCTTCAGAGAAGACACTGAAACAGGAAGAAGACAGGAATATCCTGAGGGCACACACACACACACACACACACACACACACACACACACACACACACACACCACACAA
>CAAKHD010008336.1:0-22081 GCA_901007705.1 Fistularia tabacaria
ATGGACCATGATGTGTGCAGATGACATTGTGATCTGTATTGAGAACAGGGAACAGCTTGAGGAAAATCTTGAGAGGTGGAGGTTTGCTCTGGAAAGGAGAGGAATGAAGGTTAGTTGCAGCAGACAGAATATATGTGTGTAAATGAGAGGAACCCGGGTGAAATGGTGAGGCTACAGGGAGTGGAGATCAAGAAGTTGGAGGATTTCAGGTACTCAGGGTCAACAGTCCAGAGCAACGGAGAGTGTGGAAAAGATGTTAAGAAACGGGTTCAAGCAGGTTGGAATGGGTGGAGAAAAGTTTCAGGGGTTCTATGTGATAGAAGAAATTCAATTAGAATGAAAGGAAAGGTTTACAAAACAGTGGTGAGACCAGCGATGCTGTATGGTTTGGAGACAGTGGCACTGAACAAAAGACAGGAGGCAGAGCTGGAGGTGGCAGAGATGAAGATGTTGAGGTTCTTTTTAGGAGTGGCGAGGATGGATAGGATTAGAAATGAGTCCATCAGGGGGACAGCACATGTTAGATGTTTTTTTAAGAGAAGGTCAGAGAAGCTAGACTGAGATGGTTTGGTCATGTACAGAGGAGGGATAGGGACTATATTGGTAGACGGATGCTGGAATGGGAGATGCCAGGCAGGAGGTCTAGAGGAAGACCGAAGATTTATGGATGTAGTGAGAGAAGATATGAGTAGTTGTAAGGTAATTGGTGAGAGAGAGGAGGATACAGAGAATAGGGTTAGATGGAGGAGGTTGATTCACTGTGGCGACCCCTGAAAGGGAAAAGCCAAAAGGAAAAGAAGAAGAAGTAGAAAAAAAAGATGTTGACTGTTAACCTCACCGTTTTGGCATCATTGTCTTCTAAAACTCATGCTGATTGGCTGGATCACAGCTGACTCTTCGATTGGATTAAATGCTTTAAAATCGATAAACAATGTTGAAAGAGTATAATAAAATCATCAGAATTGCATGCATCTCAAAATGTACTGATATTTTGGTATTCAGCAGACCAGCATTTAAATTCTCAAAGTTCACCATATCTACAAATGACTACATACAGAAATTATTGTTGTTTTATTTCATTTTTGACAAATCTACAGTCCCTCTTGTAATATCTTTTGACAAACTATTTTTTTATATATAAATGTGAATTGTTTATTTTTGATAAAAAATGATCAACTTGTTTGGCGAAATTGCGGTTAAATCCAAAAATGTAATGTGGTCAACATGTATTCCAAACAACATTTTAAAACTCCTAATTTTTTAAAGATTCACCATGGATTTTAGAAAAATTACTTTTTGTCTCGATCATTGTTCATTAAGTCTCAACAAATGAAGGGAAATCATCAAATATTTGATGTTTTGTGCAGTGAATGAAATATAAAGTGGATAATATGGGTCAATCAGGTCACTCAGAATGCTATAAAATACCCCGCTAAGAGAGAAAAAAGGTAACACATCAATTGAACCACAGTTACATTGAACCACAGGCAAAGATAATAGGAATCATATTCATATTCATCATTCCTTTCCATCAAACATGACACGTTCATGGAGAATTATTCACCGCTGTGTTATAAGGAGTTCATGGAACAATGAGAAGACACATCTCAAAAAGACCAAAGCCCATCAAGAAAATCAACCACAAATGGGCTGTGCATGTCAGGACACATTTGCTCTTTCAAAATAATTATTCAGGTTTGATGTGATTTTTCCACACCATTGACAAACAGCCGACTCCTAACACGATGTGACTCACCAAATCTCTGGAACAACAAGTGTGTCTCGATGCGCAGATCAATTTTATGTTGAGGATTGTCTGTTTTTTTCCCAAACTTTAATTGTATCCAGATAATTTTTTATCTGAATGGAATATTCTCATTGTCTGACCCAAATGGTCGATGCAGAGCTTGATCACATTTTTCACAGAAATCTCTATTTGCAATGCCCAGATTACTTATAATCTGGAGACACACATTATTTCAAAGAAGATGCTTTGACAGGAAAAGCTGTTCAGAAATATTTGCCCAGGAAAACCTGCTATTAGCAAGTAATAGCAGTGCGCCTTCACCCAATAAACTGCTCCTATTTGTTTCCACTATTGAAGGCTGACAAACCCAAATGCTTCTTGCATTGTTTTCAACAAAATACTAAAAATGAGTGGTCCATGAATTTCAGTAGAACATTTAAACACATTCAACTGGAACACATTAATTAATCTTATACCGCTGATACTGAACTCAGATTCATAGGTGGGCGGGAGCCTATACCAGTTGCCATTGGGTGTGAGGCGGGGTTCACCCGGGACCGGCTGTCAGTTGATTACATGTGGAGACAAACAGTCATTCACACTTCTCCAGTGAACCTTCTGTATGTTTTAGGATTGTGGGAGGGAATTGGAGAATCCAAAGGTAACCCATACAGACACAGGTAGAAGTTGCAAACTCCACAGTCTAGCCCCCTGTTGGAATCAGAATTATAGATGGATGATATATATTTTCAGCCACAGTTGCCAATGAAGAGAATGCAAGTGTGTGTTTAAGTATGAGGGCTATGAGGAGCTCAAATAATTGGCTGCTGCTTCCAAATCTTGGTTAGCTTAACTCAGGCTGTTAACCTGAAGTGACAGTGACAAAACCATTGTGAGATTTGAAAAAAAAAACCTTTATGGACAGAGGAGATAAATCAAGGGCCACAAATCTCTGAGTTGTCTCTTCTGACGAAGCGAACCAAATCACCCTCATGGGTTGGCAGAAGCAGAACGATGTGTAGCGCATGTTAGTTCCCGTTGTGGGTGAAAAACGACAACAGGATGGTCATTGCCTCCCAACTTGCTTCTCTGCTCTCCAAGGGCCACCTTCACACAGTTTCTGGACAGGTAATCAGGAAACGTGGCAAGTAGGGTCCAGAGGTTCAACCATTTAGGGGATGTAAGCACAACCCTTGAAATCACTGCACAAATGGAATGACTTATTAGACTCAAGGATAAATCAAGCATCCGATTGCAAAGATGAAAATTCTGATCAGACCAGCCGTCTGTGCCAGTGAGTCTTTGACGTAGCATTGAAACATTGAAAAGCACTGTTTTCTCAATTCATCAATGCACACAAATTATGATATTCATCCTCTAGATTTATATTGGCTTGGACTGAAAAATTACCATGGTGTTTCTTTTTTTTCATTCTACATTACTATAGAATTCCTAAATGTATTATGGCGTCAAACAACATAAAGTGATGAAATTCTACATGGGTGCACTTAAGTGTGACTCTGTTTGTAAACACTCCATTATCAATTTATCAACTCCTCACCCCCCCAAAAAACCCTTTAAACCTGCTATTTAACTCCTTCCATGTGGCACTTCATACAGCATGATGTAAGACTGGAAAAACATGGGCCCGGTTGGTGAAGACACACAACAACATGGTGGTAATTCTAGTTTTTCAAAACTTCACCAGCATGTTGATTTCCCAACAAGAGGAGAGAACACCCTGGACTTGGTCTACACGACCCACAAAGGAGCATACAAGGCCTCCTACTTCGGACTCTCTGACCAGACCACTGTTATGCTAACACCGGCTCACAGACGAAGGGTGAAAGTCACCAGACCAGTTCGGAAGCACATATGGGTGTGGCCAAATGGGGCCACCTCTGCTCTTCAGGACTACTTCGATGGGACCAACTGGGAAATGTTCAAGCAGCCGGCAACCTACAACAACAACATGAACATTGAGGAGTATGAAGAACACTGTAACTTCTTACATCGGCAAATGCATTGAAGATTTAACCAACATCAAATTTGTTACCATCCGACCAAACCAGAAGCCATGGCTGACAGGAGACGTCCACCTATTGCTGAGGCCCAGAGACAGAGCCTTCAGAGCCAGGGACGAAACTGGCCTGAGAGCAGCGAGAGCCAACCTGGTGTGAGGCATCAGGAAAGCCAAACGCAACTACACCAGTAAAATAACCCGCCAATTCAAGGGCAGCAGAGACGCGTGAAGCCTGTGGCAGGGCTTCGAGACCCTTACAGACTACAAACCTGTCCCACAGCTCTGCGATGACAGAATCTCTCTGCTGAACAACCTCAACAGCTTCTTCACACGGTTTGAGGCTGGAAACAATACGCATCCATAGAAAACCCCACCGCCCCCCACGAGCAGGCCCTGTGCTTGTTTGCTGTCAGCGTGAAGAGAACACTCTCCACCATCAACAACCACAAGGCAGCAGGCCTAGACAACATCCCTGATCGGGTGCTGAAGGACTGTGTAGAGGAACTTAAAGACGTCTTCCTGTACATCCTTAACACCTCCCTGAGGCAAGCAGCTGTACCATCATGCTTCAAAATTAATTAATTAATTAGATATTTTTCTTACCTTTTTGCACTGCTGCTGCTTGCACTAAAAAAAGTCTGTATCTACGTACACTTTACACTTCATTGATTCCATGTCACTGTGGAATTGTGAGAAACGTCTTCTCGATTCCTCTGTATGTCCAGCGCATCCAGAGAAATTGACGATAAAGCTTACTTTGAACTTTGAACTTTTTTTTTGGCAGCAAGTCAGAAGCCTGCTGTATATTTTCGACTCGTCTACCTGAATTGGTTAAAAAACACAACCCAGCTGTTTCCTAGCACCTCTATTTAGAATAGGCTCCTGCTTTTTTTACGTTTTGTTATTCACACTGATGTTCTAATATTATATATATATATATATATATATATATATATATATATATATATATATATATATGTGTGTGTGTGTGTGTGTGTGTGTGTGCTCAGTTATTCCTTTAAAGAAGGTAGAAAGGCAGTAAATTGCAGATTACTAGCCAGTGACTGACTCCTTCCCCCTAAGGGCGCTCTGTTCCCTCGTACTCAGGTACATTCTTGTGTGAGCTGCACTGACTCGCCGGGCTTCCGCCAGACAACTAAATGTGCCGCCACGGAGCAGGAAAAGAACGGGAAGCTCTGTTATTATCTGTTGACAAACATGAGATAAGAAAGCTAAAATGCACCGCCATCCCTGTCTTCATCGTGCTTAGCCTCAGATCCAGGGGGTTGCTGAGCCTGGCAGGATGTCGGAGTTGTCGGCACCTGATGACGGGAGTGGAGAGTCAACATGTGAATCTCCTGGACCTGGGACACGCAAACCCCGGTTCACCATGCAAGACATTCTTTCAGAAATCCAGGGCTTGGTGGAAAGAAGTAACATTTCAAATGTAAGTAATAACCTTTCTCCTTTAAAATAGGGCATATTAAAATTGTACTGAGAAAAACTGAATCTGTGCACAAAATTTTCCATCGCGGATTATTTTGTCGCACATTATTATAATTGCACACAATATAGCTGCAATATAGCTACAACTGCCTGTGAGGTTTGAGATTTCAAGGGTATGATGGCTGTAAATTGCCAAAAAAGGGCATGAGCTCATTTCTGAGTTTACGGAAGAGTGAGCAGATAAGAGTGGCCATGTTTTGATTTGTGTTTTTGCATTCCTTTGATAACCCAAATGGGAGGGTCCACAGGAAGAACCTGTTAGACACAGAGGTTTTCTTCGACCCAGTTAGACCCTTATGATGCAGGGAATAGGCTCTGAAAGTTGACAGTCTAAAATTCAGATAGCACCACGACATCTCCCGGACTTTTGGAAACATAATGTGACACTCGATAAGTCATGAATGAACTTCATGGAAATGAACCAACGGATGTAAATCCTTACCACTTGGCCAATAAATAATTTATAATTATGTTATCATATACTTCTGTGTGGTTCAGTATGACAATCATAATTGTGAGTTTGGCCTTCAGATTTCTTACTTAAACCATTTGATATAATAGAATATAATAGAATATCTTTTATTGTAATTGTGTGAGTACAGCGATATTGAAGTCTATCTGAGTAAGATACAGCCTACTTAATCAATTCCTTAGAGGCGTTCAGGTTCCTTGTAAGCAGCATCTGCCCTCAGTGTTTATCTGTCAATGGGTGAAGGAGGCAACTAGGATAAGCTCTCAGAGCTAGATATAAAATTAAGGTTATTATTGAAATGCTTGATATGTATGTATGTTTTTAATTCCAATATTTCTTTCCTCCAAAATTGACTTGAAATGTTATCAATTTTATTTCCATCTTTTTATTTTTATTTTACATATTCATTTTTTCCATCTGACAGAGGACACCACATGTTGATTTCCACTGGTGCCTGCAGTCATCTCCTGGCGAAACGGAGATCCGATTACTACGAACGGTCCAAAAAGTCCTGGCGTGTCGGTATCAGCCAGCACAGCTGGATGTCACAGCAATGGGCAAACAACTGGAGGAGGCAGAGGTGTGTACTATTTACTCCTTTTAGTAACTTAATATCCATCATAAACTTTTGTAAAAGAGTCACCTTGGATATTTGTGTTAATTGATATTAAAATTCAAATGTACCAGTGACCTGTGGTCAAGGGAGATTCACCTGTCATCACGAAAAAGAAAAAACTAATAATGATAATAAAAAATAAATATAACTATTTGTCCACCGATCTATGATATAAATGCATTCCCTGAATGATTCTAATTACTTTTAAATAATTTTGAAATTCTTAAAGGAAATCGTCTGAAATAAATTTGCTGAATTTGCAAATTTCCCGATCAAATAGAGGGCAGCAGACCGAAGTGCAGCAGCGGCGAGCCGAGCCGAGCCTCTACACACAAAAAATCCCACTCAAACTGGGCTGTGTGGTGCATGCTCAATTCCGTTCCTCAGCATTGTGATGATATTATGTATAATGTAAAGAGATTTTGTTATATTGGCTGTTATATTATTTATACACACCATGACTTCCTACAGCCTCTGTAAGGTCTTTCTTGTCAGCATATGGGGCATTTATTCTCGCTAATTGGACAATAGACTGCAGAGAGTACTGTATCACACCTGAAGGGGGAGGAGGTGAGCTGGCGGGTGCTTGTTGCTGCCGTCCTTCTATAAGCAGTATAGAATAAATAAACTAGATAAATGATATGAAATTAGAAGGTCCTTTCCAAAAAATTACAGCGCTTTCATTAGATAAGGATGGTTGCATGGACTTGGTATAATAATAATGATGTGACCACAAAAGGCTATCTGCTTTGTGAAGAGATGACACGAAACTAGGTAACTTGGCCTCACCACTGTCTCACATCTCGCATACATGTCCTGTACCATAACCTGTCCTGCCTAACATACCTTCTCTGCCACTCCAGACTTCCTCATACAATACCATAGTACATCTCTCCGCAGCCAGTCGTATGCTTTTTCTAGGTCTACAAAGGCTCAATAAAGCTCCTTCTGACTTTCTCTGTACTTCTCTACTAGCACTCTTAAAGCAAACACTGCATCAGAACTACTCTTTCTAGACATGAAACCATACTGCTGCTCACAAATGCTGACGACTTCTCCTCTCAGTCTAGTTTCAACTATTCGTTCCGATTACTTCATTGTATGGCTCATCAACTTTTTCCTTCAATCGTATATTACTTCTGCAATTTTGCACATCTCCCTTATTCTTAAAAATGGGCACCATCACACTTCTTCTCCATTCCTCTGGCATCTTCTCACTCTCTCAGACCCTGTTGAATAATCCAGCCAGAGACTCTACCGCTGCCTCTCCGAGAAGCTTCCATACCTTCACAGGTATATCATCGGGACCAACTGCCTTTCTACTCTTTATCCCCTTCAATGCCCTCCTCACCTCACCTTTACTAATCTCTGCTACTTTGTGGTCTACAATAGTCACCTCTCCTACCCTTCCCTCACTTTCATTTTCCTCATTCATCAGCTCTTCAAAGCAGTCTTTCCATCCTCCCATCGCTCTTCTAGCATCTGTCCATACATTTCCCTCTCTTATCTTTAAACACCCAAACCTGCTGTACATCCTTTCCATCTCTACCTCACTGTTTTGCCACCCCATATAAATTATTATCTCCCTCCTTACTGTCCAACCGAGTATACATGTCATCATATGCCCTTAGTTTTGCCTTTAATAGCTCTACCTTTACCTTGCACTGCATCTCCCTGTACTCCTGTCTGTTCTCTTCAGTCCCTTCATTGTCCCTCTTTTTTTTTCGCAACACTCTTTCTCTGTATATATCCCTGCACTTCCTCATCCCACCACCAAGTCTCCTTATTTACTTTCCTTCCAGATGACACCCCAAATACTGTCTTGATCACAATAGCTGTAGTTGCCCAGTCATCTGGAAGACCTCCCTGACCAAAAGCCTTTCTCAACACTTCCATAAAACCCATACAACACTCCTCCCTTTTCAGCTTCCACCACTTCACCCTCTGCTCTCCTCCTTTCCTCTTTCAACTTTCTTGTCACTTTTCAGTCACACACAACTTTCAGTCTTCCAACAAAGGACCATCCTATGTTCTCTGGCTACACTCTCACCTACCACTACTTTGCAGTCACTGATCTCCTTCAGATTACCTCTTCTATATATAAGATGTAGTCTACCTTCGTGCTCCTACCTCCACTCCTATAAGTTCCCCGATGTTCCTGCCTTTTCTGGAAAAAATAACATTGAGCACCACAACTTCATTCTAGAACTTCTCCGTCTCCTCTAACTCACATTCCACCTGTGAGACATAGCCACTTACGACACTGAGCATCACATCTTCAATTTACAGTTTCAGAGTCATCAGTCTATCTGACACTATTTTTACCTCCAGAACATTCCTCACAAACTCAGACAGTACAACAATCAAACACACACAGCCTATCCACCTTCCTTCTCTGGATCATGTCAACCAACTCTCTTGCTTTTCCTGTCATCGTCCCAATATTCAAGGTCCCTACTCTCAGTCCCAGACTCTAGCCTCTCCTCTTCTCTCTCTGCTTCTGAGCATGCCTTCATCCTCTCCTTCTTCTTTTCATATTTGGTTCTGGCACAAGTTTTGGAGGCACACCACTGGAAAGTACCAGTTTCATAAATTAATTAAATTAAGCCCAGTTTTAAAAGGCAGCATATCCAACATTGCTTGTTTTGTGTGCACTGTAGGACTTCCAGCGCTCTGTGTTAGACCAAGTAGCAGTTATCAATAACAACAGCTCCAGCAAAGTTGGTGACCCAAATGCTGTGGAGGGCATTGAAGGACAAAGGAGCAGCGCTCTGCTCCATGCTTCTGTGACGGTGCAGGTGAAAGCAACACAACTGGACCAGGTCAGACAGTATCACAAACAGATGAAGGTCACCAAAGCATTCCTCAATGATCTGGCCTCGGAGAAGGAGAAACTGAGCTTGTGAGTAATCTGAGATTTAAGGCTCATATTTCAATTTAAAAGAGGTATCCATTCATTCATTTGGATTGTTTTGTCTATTTCCAGAAATTCTTTGGGAAGCAGTGCTCTCCATGCTGACAAACTCAGTGGCCTCTTATTAACCATGGAGCAGAAGAAGGATATGTTACAAGAGCTCCTTGGCTTAAGCAGTCAGGTGTCTGTCCATCTGAGTGATGCGGAGAGCTCAGGCGCTCTTCTAGCCAAGCTTGGAGACGTCTTGGATGAGTGGAGGCTTTTAGAGGGAAGTATCAAGAGAGCGCTCCGGCATGCCTTGAACTCCACCTCTCAGTCCTCTCTTCTAATAAAAGAGGCCAAAGACCTTAAAGATGAAATTGAGTCGATCCAGGAATCCATCCAGTCCTGTGGGAAAACCCAGGGCAACACGAGGACTTTGGAGCTGGTCTGTTTGACCACCAACCTAAAACTATATAACCAGCTTTATTTACACCTGCAGTCTCAGTCAGATGCACTTGTTCATTTCTCTCTTGGTCAGAGAGAGAATGAAGAGGTGACACAAAACCTCCAAGAACTGGAGTCTTTACTGAAATCCACTCAAGAACAGCTTGAATCCTCAACATCCAGCATCAGTGAGTTTTCTTCAGCCAAGATATACAAGCAATTCCAAGACCTGATCATACGGGCCAAGCACGCAGAAAAACACTTCTCAATTGGGAAAAGATTGTCCCTTTTCCCAGAGGAGGCTCGTGTCCAGATTGCAGAGATGAAGAGATTCCAGATTGATATTTTGACTCGGAGGACAAAGATACAAGCTGAAGTTGAGGAAATGAAAAGTTTTGCTTCTGACTTGGATGATGAAGACCATGACCAAGTGTTGAGGACGGTAGAAGTCCTCTATGAAACCACCGGTGAAAGCTTGAATCATGTTCTTGACACAATGAAGAAAAATCTGCAACAGAGGGAGAAATTGTTAAGCCAGCTTGCTAAGGTGGATGCCTGGCTGGCAGAAACGCACGCTCAAAGAGATCCCTGCGCACATGTGGAGAATGTCTCGACAGCTGACACTAGTAAGCTTGAGAGCGAGCTAAAGATTCATCAATTAGCTACTTTTGAAATAGAGAAACAGTTAAATCTTGTTAAGGAAATGGAACAGAGGAGCAAAGAAACAGCGGTAGGCCTGAGCCCGGGAGAGAGTCGCTACCTTGTGAACAGGGTGTCAGGCCTGTGGACGGAGTTGGATGGATTACTGGCACATGAGAAAGCAACCAGTTGGGAATTGGAGGAGCTCATCCATGAACGCACGTCTTCTGATGAGGAACTATCTAGTATCCAGGATAGCCTTAAGCAAATTTCCTCTCAATTGGAGCAGCAAAGTTTCCCTTTAAGACAGGAAACCCTTTCAAAACTGATGCTTTTGAAGCATATGCTAATGGAGCATCAGTGTCAAGTACAAGAGATCCAACACTGTCAGGAGGCCAAGCGAAGCTTTCTGTTGTGCACCATCGGGGAAATGCAAGACCGGTGCAAAGCTCTCTGTCTTCATGCCTTTGAGCAAGACAAATATCTTCACCTCAGGAAGCAAATGAATGACTCCAGAGACATTGTCAAACAGCAAATCCAGAGTGCGAGAGACAAAACACTAAGAGTGGATGAGCGCTTCAGACTATATCAAGCACTCCTGGTTGAACTTCCTATGGTTAAGACACAGTGTCAAGAAGCAGCAGACCAGCTGGAGGTGATAGTTCAGGAGCTGCACTCTACGGAGCTTGATTCAGAGAGGCAGAGCATTTGTCACACCGTGGAAACTTTAATTTCCTGGGAGCAATCTGTCTCTGACGATGTAAAGACGCTGGAAGCGGAGCTACTTGTAGGTTTACGCTTTTCCTCTGAGCTTCCTACCCTCATGGAGTTTTTACAAAGCGCAAGACTAGAGCTACAGCACACTGAACCTGTCAGGCTGGATGAAAAAGCCATTGACATTGCCCTGCAAAGGTGTTGGGTCATTTGGAGAAATATGGAGTCCTGGATACGTGTTTTAAGAGCTTTGGGAGTCAAAGAAAAGAAAAACATGAAAATCTACAATGAACTGCACTTGCTGAAAGATGCCGCAATGCATGAGTGTCGCTCACACATGGTGAGTCCAAACTATTTCAATGACAACAGCCACTTCTGAGTTTCTATAGTTCATTATTTACATTTTTATTTTCTTTTATCAAAATTCCACATGTCCACAAGGAAAGTTTATCCAAGGCCAGAGAATCCTTGAAGGATTATCAATGGGCGGCTCAAGGGGCCATAGGGTTCCTTCTCAATGCAGAAGCTACCTTTTTGTCAAGTGGGTTTCCAGACTGTACCGAGGAGCAAAGACAGACTCAGCAGGCTATAAAAGCTCTAGAAGATGGGTTTCAAGCTCACATCTGTCACCTGGCTGAATTAGTACCTTGGGGAAACTGCCTGTCCCCTCTAAAGACTCAGCAGCTGCACATCAGCATCCTCAGTCAGCTGCTGGTGGGACGAGCTATGCTGGAGGCCCAGGCCCAGCTCAGGCTTGAGTGCTTGCAGAGGTAGTGGCCACTTTCTGCATAACCACAGCCTTCCTCCAAACTTTATGAAATGGGATTATTTTAGCATCCTGTATTTATCTGCAGCTGTGAGATCAGACAGAAAAGCCACAACTGCCTTCATGAAGACATCCGGCTGAGACTCTCTGGATTTGAGGCCAAGCTTTCAGAATGCGCTGCAGAGCATGTGACATCATACCATAAAGGCATTTCCCAACACAAAAGAGCAAAGGTGGTATAGAACAGGTCACCTGCTAAATTGTTGGTTCATATGCGATGATTTTGACCATCTATTATATGATTACATTTATATTCAATGTCTCTGTATGAAGCTTCTGCTGAAAGATCTTCACAGCCTCGCCGGGAGAATAGAGGAACTAAGAGCAGGCTGCCCTATTCATGGCTGTGGAGTTGGGAAGGATGGTGAACTTGGCGCCCTCTGGAGGCGCTGGGCGTCATTACGGCGCGGCGTGGGCTTCCTCACAGCAAACGCAGAACAGAGAGGAGAGGAATGGAGGGACATCACCACCAGTGTGAGTCCTCCCGTCCAAGCACTCTCAACTTTAAACATGGAATAAAGACTTATTTTGACTCACAAAGTAACAGAAGCTTTCACATTGTATTTAGATGGAGCAGTGTTGCAGCACATTGGCCAATCTTCAAGCTGAGGTTCCGGACTCTTCCAGTGTGAGCTTCAGTCAAGAGGAACCACATCGGCTCCTGGCCCAAGCTGAGATGTACAAGGCAGGGCTTGAACAAGAGCAGCAGGCCTTAGCCTCCCTGGAACACCGATTGGAGCACGCCTTGAGTTTAACCAGCTCTCAAGATCCCATTAGTCCGGGGCCCATTGGTAAAACACTCATGAAGATTCAAGAGAATATGAGGAGGTTTGTTTGAGACATGTTGTTAAGGTGTTCACTCATTCAATTCAGAAATATCGCAAAGTCACTGTTCTCTGCAGCTTGAAAGAGAGAAACATGCAGTTGGTGGCTGCTGCCCATACAGAGGAGAAAGAGAGGCAGCAGGTAGAAGAGAGGCTGGGGGAGGTGGAGCGATGGCTGTCCACCATTCCTCTTATGTCAGAAGCCAGTTTGAGCTCCCATGAACAACAGGTTGGTTCAGTGACTGGACACTACTGAAGGCAATAATTGCATAACATTGCCCTCACTAAAGACACAAGCGTCTTCATTTCTTCTTCCACTTTTCCTTTGGCTGTTCCCTCCAGGGGTCACCACAGCCAATCATCTGCCTCCATCCAACATTATCCTCTGTCCTTTTCTCTCACACCAACTCTCTTTCTCTTTCCGTACACTCCTAAATCTCCTTTTTTGTCTTCCTCCTGCCTTGAGGCAAGATTACACAAAAGGAAGATGGAACACCACTTTTAGAATAGGTTGATTTTTTTTATTTGAGGGCCGCTCTGATAATCCTTTCAATTTCTTCAGAAACTACAGAGCTCCTTTTCTTTGCCCATGGGGAGAATCGGAATTTGCGATAATTCACAACACAAATAGTCAATTTCAAAAGCTCCTCTATCTTCTGCGTGTCATCAGTAGAACATGAAGTGAGCTGATGAAAATATGTTAATCAAAGAAAAGAGGAAAAAAAAGGGCGCAGATGCACTTTTGACCCTCGTGTTGGGTTTTCTCTTTGTTTTCTGGGCCTTCGTCTCGCAGGCGCTGAGAGAGGATTTGCAGTCTCAGAGGGCAAAATTACACCGTATCATAGATGATGTGCAAAGCCGGTATGCTGAGATTCCAGCTGATATCCATAAGTGGATTCATGAGATTCAACAGTCCCTACTGGAAGCTGAGGATAAGGTAAGAGATAGCATATTCATGTTTTTTTTTTCCATAAACTTTTTTTTCCCCTCTGCCCGTGATGCAGTTACAGGTGAGCTGCGACCTGTTTCAGAAACTGGTGCGTCAAGTGGGGGAGTTGAGTACTGGCCTGGAGAATGTGAAGGGGCTGCTGCAACAGAGAAGTTCCACAGTCACCGAAGCTCAAGATATTATCAAGGTGTGTTTGTGTGTGTGTGTGTTTGTCTGCTTTTTGGCAGCTGCTAGTTCAAATGTATATGTCTTTAGTAACGAGTTGTGTGATGAAACAAACGCTATGCATTCAACCAATTTTAAACTATATGTTAAAGTAGTGTCTATCCGATAGTGTCCAGATGACTAAATCAAATGTAAAAGCTACCGTCTTCTGAGATTTTTGTGTCCTTGGAGCCACATGGGCAATGCATGGATCACCCTGTGTTTTCCAGAGAGTGTGGGATGAAATGGATGGGTGGCACAGTCACTTGATGCTCCTGGAGAGTGAAGTCCAGGATCTGGTTGAGGAGTGGCCAGTCAGAGCACAAATCTTCATGGACCATCTGACCCAACCCCTACAGCTCTATCAAAAGGCAGCACAGATGGCAGAGCACCGCACCAATTTCCTCAATAAAGTGCGGAATGAGCACAGCAACTTTCAAGTTCCTCCAATAAATCCTCTCCCACTTAATATTATCTGCGCTTTTCTCTCTGTTGTAGCTTCCCGTCTATCTTCAGGAGCTTGAAAACATTTTGTGCAGCTCCACCTGCTGGTTGGATGAGGCCAGGGCATGGCTTGGAGCGCCCTGCTACTTCACAACAGCCAGGAGCCTTCGGAACCAGGCAAACTCCCTGCAGGTCTGTGACTGCTGATATTCAGATGCATACAATGATATCCTGGTGGGTCTCTTTTTTTTTTTTCATCTTCAAAATGCTTGATGTGTTTTTTATTATATTAATGATGGGTGTCACAGTAAAATAATACTTTATTGATCCCCATAGAGGAAATTAGCAGCGCCTCTGTCGTAAACAGGAAGGTCGTCGGTTCAATTCCAACAGGGGACCTTTCCTTGTGGAGGATGGAGGATGTATGTTCTCCCCGTGTCTGCACGTCATGAAAGCCTTCATGTCCAAAAACATGCAATTGACCCCAATTCGGGCGGCATGGCAAGGGGGGTTAGAGTGGTCATCTTGGAAAAAAACGTAATGCTTACATACTTCGGACTGCCTGTTTATAGCAGTTTTTGGCTTTTATTTATTGTTTACAATTGTAAGGCCTATAGTTACATTCAGAGCAGATGAATAGAATAGAATGGCTGATTGATGAACTACAAACATGTCATCAATCAGCCACGAGTCCTTCCACGATTTCCATGTTAATTCAACTCTTAATCTTGCCCCACAGATGGTCCTGGGTGACTCTGAGAGGATAAGAGACACCCTGCAGGCCTTCAGGCCAGTGCTGGAGGAGATCTCTGCTGTGTGTGACGTCAGCGTCCAGGAGGAGCAACTGGAGCAGAGTTACGAACGTGTTCACGCAACCCAGTGTAACATCACAGAGTCCCTGGAGCTGCTACTGCAGGCTGCTGCGGTATGCATGGTTACAAGCAGTAATCCCATCCTGAAATTGGTCAAAGATATAGATCCTAATTGAATATCCCAGGATATTTAACCAAAAAAAAGTGGCCTTCTTATACTGTTTCCACGTCATGTAAAAGTGAGAGAAATGCACAAGGTGATTGGACTTGAATCGCAAAAGTCTCATTTGTGTCAAGTAAAGCTTCAGAAATCGTGGTTTCAATCCCTGTCAGGTGGTGGAGGCCCTGGAAACGGAGCTAAAGATGATGGAGAAGAACGTTTCAAAGATTAGGATGATTTTATCCTCCGCAGAAAGCTCTAACCTAACCTTCAATGAGCATCTTCACAATCAGGAGGTGAAAAAAACACAACTGAACATCCTGTACTTTTCAGATTGACAATACTCTGCAGAAACACATAGAGAACACAATATTAGATCTTCATATTTTTATGTTAGGATTCGGAGGGTTGATTTTAAGTTGGCTTTAGATATTTTTCCCCCTTTTGACTGATTTCTGTCTGACGTTTAGGCACATCTTGGGTTTAATGCAGGGGGTTTTCCCATGATCACAAATTAAAATTAAGGGGAGTTTGGATTTTCAGCCTACAAGCCTACTGTTTTCTCTCTCTTAATTAATCCTTAATTTATCCAAAGGTAATACTGAACAATGTTCAGTCAATGCAGAAGACACTGGAAGAGATGAACGCCTGCAAAGGGACACTGTTGCTCCCGCAGGGGGGGGAGGAGAATCTGCTGGTGTTCTCCAAATTTAGACCACTCCTTTTGGAAATCAAAGAGCTGGAGCAACTCAATCACCAGCAAGCCACTTTTCAGGAAGTATGACGCGTTAATGGTGCTCTCTATATCAAGGGTGGCCACACGTTTCGCCTTGTGAGCTACTTTTCAAATGACCATGTAAATTGATCTACCGACACTAAAAATGCCGAATATATATTCATCTATATATCTACTGAATAAACTTAACACAAGATATGTTTGTGCATCTTACATTTACCCTTATGGCATACTACAGCAGTACATTTTTGGACATTGCCTTACTCTGATGACTTGCACTGCATGTAGTCAGCCAGGGCGGACAGTAGCTGCGGGAAGCCAGTCTCAAGCTTTTGAAATCAGCCCAGAGAAAAATGACTGTTGTCTAGACAACTGGGATTTTAGTTCCTCCACCTCTCTCCTTCTCTGCTTGCTTTTTGGAGTGAAATACATGCAATAGCTTTTATGAATAGTCCAAAAGTGCAAGTCCATATTTCCCTAGATTGACGGATCAAGCAAATGCACTTTGAATGTGACATTGGGAAAAAAAAGTCTTCATCCCATTGCACATGGAAGTAATAAGTTTTCGGTTTCTTATTTGATTCAGCTCACACACTCATGTTTTACCCTTTGAAAGGGTACCTTGCTGGTTAGCTGGTTGGAGCTTGCAATTGCTTGTGCAAGGTTAACTGAACATGCACGGTGATGTGTGTCAGAAAAAAAAGCAATATCAGGCGGGCTGCCCTGTATTTCCATCAAGTGGCAAGTGTCGGAGGGAGGATGGATGACAGGCTTTGATTGCCATGCGATCTACAGGTCCATCGCAATCAACAAATTTGGCACCCCTGTTCTATATGAAACATGTTCCTGTATTTGATACTGATTATTACTGAGGGCAATAAGTTTTAAGGAAAATCACAGATCTAATGTTGCCTTGCATTTCAAGATGGGGAATATCTCAAATTTTCATTCATTCAGGAACCATTAGAGAGTACTAAGATGCCCCTGAGAAAAACACCATGAATATTTGATATAATAATAATAATAATAATAATAATAATAATGATAACAAAAACAATAATGTTAAAAAATGATAATCTAAAGTAAATAATAACATTATAATAAACAGTTATTATGATTAAACAAGTAAGAAAATTCAAGTGCATTAAAGGCCTTCTATTGGGTGGAGGTCTGTTTCACTGAGCAGAAACAGAAACCGAAAACTGAGGAAGTGTAGTCTTAACATTGCATGATGAAATCTGCTTAAAACTCTGCAGAGAAATTGAATACTTACGTTTTCAGTCAGTGCTTGTTCACCACCACCCACATTCTTGTTTGTTTGATTGTCACAGGACAAGATAAAAGAGGAGGAGGAAGCTATTGAAGATCACTGCATCAAAAAAAGCTTGAGTTGCTTAGAGGTGATAACGGAGCGAGGTGGATGTCTACAAAGACAATCGACACTGGTAAAAAACTATGCCTAGCAAAGGAGAAGTTCAACCTTGGCCAAAACAATAACACTGCAGCCTGACTCTCGGAGTCCAAATCTTTCATCTGAAATAAGCTTGTCCACTACTTTTTTTGCTGAAATGATTTGGGGTGAGACGCTTATTAATTCATTTCTGGAAGATACTCGAGGTTGGTGACTCTTAATTATTCCCCCTGTCATCTGGGTATGGTCCAGCTGTGTCTTAATCACTCATGTCTCCAAAAATACCTATGAAATAACACGTCTCTTCGACTGGGCTACAGGACCAGTTTTCCTTCATTTCTTAATCATACCATTTACCCTTGTCAATAAAAACAGGAGGCTCTTGTGGAGTGTAATTCAGAGGAAGAGGTAGAGGATGACTGGAGTTGTCACTCATCATCCTCTGAAACACTAACATGCAGTATTCCAGAGGTAAATCTGTACCAAAGCTCTATGGCCGAGGGAAAAATATCTATTAGCTGCTGTTTCCACTGGGTTTCATTTCAAAATGTCATTTTAAGCCACAGTGGTGGGCTGTAAACTACTACTCATTAATAGCAAGTGTGATACTCTGTAACTCTTCCTGTGTTTAGATTAGCACTACTTCACCTCATCTCCATGACCATAGGATTAGAACTTGCACAAGAAATCACACATAGATGGGGAAAGAACCAAAGAACCATCAATCCATCCATCCATCCATGCATTCACTCATTCATTATCTATATCGCTTATCCTGCATTCAGGGTCATAGGGAGGCTGGAGCCCATCCGGGCTGTTTTTCGGTGAGAGGCAGGAGACATCCTAGCCCACTCAGCAGCCAATCACAGATCCATATGGAGACGAACAAACATTCACTCACTTATTCAAATGCCTGGGCAATTTAGGGTCTCCATTGAACCTACTTCATGTTTTTGGACTGGGGGAGGAAACCAGAGAACATGGGGAGAACATGCACACATCATGCAGAAAGGCCTCCTGTTGGAATCAAACCAGGGACCTTCTTGTTGTTAGGTGGAATTGCCTTTGAAAGAAAAATAAAATAAATAAAATGAAGCAAACTTAAGAACACAAGAACAGCAATTCAAAGCATTAGTCATGGCATGGTGTGATAGTACAGACTGTCCCATATTTGGTCTTTTTCTCTGTATACACACACACATACACAAACACACACATATAGACACACACACACATATGAGCTTGTGAATATTGATCTGAAAGAGTTTCAAAATTATTGTTGATTCCGACAGTTTGCCTTTCTGTGTGGACTTTGCATGTTCTCCCTGTGTCATGGGTGTCCTCCCACTGTTCAAAAACACGTAGAAGGTTAAATTGGAAAAAAAATGGGAATTTGCCCTATTGTATGTTTGAGAGAGTGAATGTTTGTTCGTCTCCAGGGTGAACCCAGCCTCTCGCCCAATGACAGATGGGATAGAGTCCGGCATCCCTCATGACCCAAAGTATAGAATTAACAGAAAATAATGAATGAATTAATATTTAATTAATACTGCATTTTGATTTTTGTCTTTAAAATAGTAATGTGTAATCTGATTGGACTAATCCATTTGGGTTGGTGTAACCACGTTGGGTTACGCTACACTAAATCAATCACCCACTCAAGTTTTTTCATAAAAGTGCTTGAAATGAAACTCAAATCCCATCTCTCTGTCTCCCTACTGCCGATTCATCCAATACAAAGGCGCCCAACACGTCGATCCTGATCGACTGGTCGATCGCAAAGGCAACGCAGGTCAATCGCGGAACCCTGCCTTTCGAAATAAACTGTACCGCGCAACGTAAAAAACGACTCAATTGCAAGCCACAGAATACACTACAGCACAGGTAGTGTGGGTGGACCGCATGTCATTAAAAATGGCTGTCAGCCTTGCATCCATCCCCACTGCGGCACTGACACGCTTGATTGACCTACAGTCAAGCCAATCTGAGATATTGATCCAAATACCGTCCCACCGTGACTGATGGACATTTGGTGTGTTTGAGGCTGGGCTTCTTGTTAGTTGACTGAGGCCATTCAGTGCAAGATGTCATTAGAGTAAGGCAATGGTCAAATATGTACAAAATTGTGTGTGGGCACCCTTGATCTAATAATTCTCAACCTAACTGCTTTCCGATATCTGTGAGGTTGTCTTCAAGCCCGGCTTCTTTGACAGTGTCAGAGGCAGCTGCTTAAAATATGTTGCTCTTTTGACACAAAGAAATGTGCCTGTGTGTGTCTGTGTGCATGCATTTTATTTACATCCGTTGATTTATGTGACTCATATCCCAGGATCCAGAGGACACACTTAACTCTTCGGATTTGAAATTTGAAGATATGACGGAAATGAATCCCCTTTCTGATCTGAAGGTAAATAATATTTGATTACATTTTGCTGTTCAGTTCCTTCTTTTACAATTATCATAGTACACCGCATGAGGATGACTAGTCCTTACCTATTTTTAAGTATAATAAATAGAGACTGCTTAATTTATTTGTTTTGTCTTTTAGTCGCCAGGAATATCAGAGGGGGCAGATCACCAGGTTTTACAGGAGAATTCAGAGTTCGATAACAAGATGTTAGGACATGAAAATGTCAGAACTACTTTGAAGACATTGGAACCCAAATCAGATCCTGAACCCAATTCTGTTGAAGGAGACAGATTTATAGCCTCAGAAGCTGAGCAGCGAATCGCTCCAGCTATTTCAGCACCCGAGGATGAGTTTACTGCAACTCCGAACCCACCAGTATCTCAGGACCATAACCCCCAACAGCCGGTAACCACGATGGAAGACACAAGACTAATTACTGCAAGACCTGTAGCGCCGTTCACTACTGAGTTAAGAGAGAAAAAGGACACAGGTCTGGGTTTATCTGGAGACTTTCATCAAGAGGTGGTAAGTGTTTCAAGGAGGATTAAAAAAACTTCTTCAGGGTTGTCTTAATAGCAACAAGCTAGTAAAAACAAGCAAATAGAGATATTGGAGATGGAGGAGTACTTTGTGAATTTGCCAATCTTTTAAACATTTAAACCAAGTCATACATGAAATAAATGTAATGAAAAGTTTCAAAAAGTCAAAATTCAATCACATTTTTTTCCCAGAATTTTAAGTAAATGTTGTTTTTTGGTTAAAGGAGCAAAGTGAAGTGGTGGAAGAATCCAGGCAGGCCATGCAGGTGTTGATCAGGTAAAACTGTTGGAATCATGCATACGCATCGCAGACTGAGAAATATTCATGTTGCTGGATGCTCAGTACGCACTCTATTCTGCTCAGCAGGCCAGGGGGACATGGTGGTTTTGACACAGAGCAGCAGCGGTGGAGTCAGCTTCATGAACGGATTTCCTTAAAACTGTCCACCCTGAAAAAAGCACAGGAGGAGAATCAAACCCCAGCCAGCTCAGGCAGCAGAGGGATGGGTGTAATGGTAGGCAGACGTAGAAAATAAATACTTATTGCACGATATCCAGATATTCTTTGCATCCAAGAGCAATAGTATGTACTTTTTTATAGAGATTTTTTAAGTATTGCACGATGGATCACATTCAAAGACTATAAAGATGTTTCTGACTGTAGCAATTGTTTTAAGTAATACTCATAAGAACTCAAAAGAACATCAAATATAAAGCTGTGGCATTTTTAAGGAAATATTCGAATACAGCTTCAATAAACACACAACCTTTTTTTTTTTAATTATTCCATTTAGGGTCCAGAAGGAGGACTGACATCAACGGGATCTGCCAGCGCTGTTCTTCCGCATGCCACAGAAGCCATCCACATGCTAAGACAAATAGTAAGTCGCTTGGAATTCAAAATCTCGTACTCCAAAAATGTGTGATGTCCCAATATGTGATGTTTTAAAGAGTGTTTACAAAGCTCTTGTAGGTTTAAATTTGATTTTAAACTACATGTGTAATAGCTTCTTATGTGACAGATTTCTGAAACCTCAGGGAACACCTGTGAAGCTTTAACTATCTGCCCCATTTAGTGTTTTCAAAGAATAAGTAAGCAAAATTCTACAGAACTAACCTTAAAGATAGTCATAACAATTTACACAAAATTGAATATGTCAAAGTGTCATGACACATGGCAACATTCTGTTAACTCTAACCAAATCCAAATAACCCAAAAAGTGGGCGATGGTAGTTCACTGAAAACACACTTCAAATACAATATCAAGACACCAAACAAATGGAAAAGGGGTGCCCAACACGTCGATCCCGATCTACTGGTAAATCGCATTAAAAATAGCTGTTAGCCTATCATCCATTCCCACTGCGGCATTGATGCGCATGATTTATAAACAGTACAGCCAATCCGAGATCTCGATCCAAATACCGTTCCACCATGACTGATGGACATTTGGAAGTGGATTTGAGGCTGGACTTCCTGTAAGTTGACTGAGTCCATTCAGTGCAAGATGTCATCAGAGTAAGGCAATGGCCAAAAATGTACAGAATTGTATTGTGCCGTACATGTTCATGCAAGGGGAACAATACATATTTTAAATATTCAGTATCCTGGGAGTGTGTGTGTGTGTGTGTGTGTGTGTGTGTGTGTGTGTGTGTGTGTGTGTGTGTGTGTGTGTATATTCTTTTTTATTGGGGGTCGAGTAAGAATA